>JAQIFY010005374.1:0-11078 GCA_028533085.1 Varecia variegata | reverse complement strand
TTAAGTCCTAGTACATGATCATTTTTTAATTGTTTCATCAAAGCTTGAACAGGATGTGTAATCTCCACCAGTTGTATGCAATGTTCCATATATGTCCATTAAATCTATGCTATTATGTTCTTTAAAAATTCTATATCTTTATTTTTTCAGCATGACATTCATATTGAGAGAAACACATGGAAATATCCTATTTTGATATTACTTTATCAGTTTTCTTCGTGTTCTATCAATTTAGTATATAAATTTTTTGCTATTTATTAGGCATATGCATCTTTGGGATTACTATATCTTCTGAATGAATTGAATCTTTCATTTTTATATAAAGACACTCTTGTGATATAGTAATATTCATAAATTTTTAATAATTTGATTGTTTTTTATTGTTTTGAATAAATCAACTCTTTTCCTAATGTCGTAGAAATATTTTCCATATTGTCAGAGATAATGACTATTTTGTATATTTGCCTTTTATAATTATTATACCTATCATTTATATCTCATCTTACTGCATTGACTGAGATTTTCAGTAAACTTCATCTAGTAATAGTGATAGCAATTGTCCTTTCTCTCTTAAAATGTTTATCATCAACTCTCAAGTGTTTTTAATATCTTACCATCAAGTATCATGTATATGTATGTATCTGTGTCTGGAGGTATGTATACATTGCTTTGTATACTATTGTATTATTAGTTCTTGTTTATCTGTCCAACAACCTAAATTTATTGAGCTATAAATTCCTTAAGGGGAAATATACTTTTTAAGAAAAAATTACATTATATCACCATTGCCTAGCATAATGACTAACATATGGTATATAATAAATATTTTTTAAATTAAAAATGAGTAAGTGTATGTATTATCAAGAGCTACCACTTTTGTTATAAACCGACAGCCATCACTATTTTTTTTTTTCTTCATCCCTCTTAAATTCAGTAAGCCACTTGGCCTCACCGCTGGTACCCCCTTCTCTTTCTTTGGGATACCACGTCATCTCCCTGCTCTTTCCCCCTTCCCCTCTCTCTTTCAGGCTCTCATTCTCTCTATCCTTCTGAGAAGATAAAATAAATTTTACTTTAAAAATAAATAAATAAATATAAATTTTTAAAAAAAGAATAATGAGAGAACTATTGTGCAAACCTTTTGTTATTTATTTTTGGGGTATTTTATTTGTTTTTATTATAGTAAATTCTTTCTCTTAATTTGTTAAAATTAGTAGTCTATGAGGGAGATGTTTCTCTGGTTGGTTTTTATTGTTTTCTTTTTCCTTTTTTCATATTTCCATTTATTTATGTATTTATGTATTTATTTATTTATTTTTGATAATACTTGCTGAAGAGTCAGAGGAGTCATTGATGGAACGAGAAATAAATCAAGCAACCAAAAGGCAGGTGAGTCAAGAAGCTGGCGATTATGTAAGCTTTGTGTTGTTATTATTATATTTTTGTTAGTCAGTTTGTACAATGACATTGCAAAAAATAGGTGAATAAAATTACCATTTTGACTTTGTGAAATTGTCAGAATCTCTTATTATAGTATAGACTATAATGTAAATGTACATATTTGAAGAATCTAAAATCACCAGCAAATCTTCACTGGTAAAACTTTCTGGCCAGTGTGGTTGTGCAAGTCCAGGCTTTTCCACAAACTCTAATCAAACATACTATAGATCATTCCTTTTACAAAGTGACCAGTAGCAAATTACCACCAAAAATAGCATGCTCCAAAATTTAAAATTTTAAGTAGAGATAGTGTATTTTGATGTTTTGTCTTTGATACTTGCTAATGTCCCAGGTAAACTCATTAGTTTTGTTCTGTTTACTAATCATCAAATGATCATCAGAAATATCTTCTTCAGATTTCTTTCAGATCATTTTTGCACTGGTTATATTTACTCATTGTAGAAGCAAAAAATCCTCTAATAGCCCCTTAAACTTCATACCTTTAAGAGGAACTCTCAACCAGATTTCCTCTTGTATTATGTATTTTTCTTTACAATAAATGATACATGGCTCTTCTTTCCAAGTCAATGTGTGCCAGTTATAAATTCATAGCATCTTTGTAGCTTGAAAGGCTTGTGCTTCATGACAGGTGCCTGGATTGGTGGTGATCCAAATTAATACTAAAGAATAATAAATGAATGGCAGAGAAAGTCTGCAAAATCTTTTCTAAGACACTCAGCTTTGGAAATGTAATGCCCATAAAAATGAATTGCTACTGGGCAAATTATAAGGGGATTCAGAGCATTGATATGTGAAGAAAACAACACAAAAATATGTGTGACAGGTTTTGAATGTAAGTTTGATATTCAAGTTATAAACTAGTCTTATAGTTATTGTATAAGGATATTAGTGCTGTGTGGATTTAAAATACCCACTTTGTAGATTAGGTTAATTGATTTCTGTTTCACTGTTCTTTAAGAAGTGTATATGTTAATGTGCACTATTTCTCAATGTCTATTTTAAATTTAGTATATAATAGCATATGACATAGAACTCCTGAAGATTTTAAGAACTTTTTGTATTTGCCCTAGAAAATTTCAAAAACCATTTACAAAATATACTTTCAATGAATACTATGTTTTATCAACTCATATACATTTAAATTTTCATATCTAAAATAAAAATTTTATTACATAAATATGACTTAAGCATCATACATGCAAACACAAACACACACGTGTGTGCATACACACATATACGTTGTTCTGTTTCCTTACAGCAAAAGGATCGACTAAGTAAGCCACAGCTAAAATCCATTAATTAGAAGTGTAGGTCAATGAAGAGAATACAAGTCCCTGTGATTTGAAAGCAATTGTACATCATGACATAGTAAGAAATGGAACTTTCCCTAAAATTCCACCATGGAGTCTACTTACAAATGTGATATCTGAATCGTGTGATTGCCTACAATGGCACTTGCTATGTGCATTTATGCTACCTACTCATAGTGTTAAAACATCAAATTAAACCAGCTTTACAGATACAGTAGAGGTTGAGTGTCCCTTATCCAAAATACTTGGGATCAAAAGTGTTTCAGGTTTCAAATTTTTTCAGATTTTGGAATATTTGCATATATATAATGAGATATCTTGGGAACAGGACTCAAGTCTAAACATGAAATTTCATTTCTGTTTCATATACACATTATACATATAGCCTGAAAGTAATTGCATACAATATTCATGATAATTTTCTGTATGAAACAAAGTTTGTGCACATGGAACTAAGATAAAGCAAAGGTGTCACTATCTCAGCCACCCATGTGGACAGTCTGTGGTTGTTTGGTATCACCATCATTCCTGACTCTGAATTTATATGCTACTTATAAGCAATCATTTTTTGAACTTATTCACTTATAAGTACTTGACAGTGAAAAAATATGACGTACCATTAATACAGTGAAAAAATAATGTGTTCAGGGTAAATAACCAGCATAGTAGCCTTGCTAGAATACCTGTATCAGCTGTTAAACAACAGCAACAACAAACAATAGGCTTTCAGTCTCCATCTACAATGCTGTTTTTTGATTAAAAGGTTGCTGTACACTTGTGGCGTCATGTCAGCACTCAAAAAGTTTTGAATTTTGGAGCATTTCATTTTTTGGATCTGGAATGCTCAACCTTTCTTGCTATTGACATAGTGAAATAACTTGCTTCTGCCCGTTAAAATATAGTTTTGTGGAGACATCTCTCCCCTGCCCCCACCACAACTGATAGGAAAGAGGATGGGAATCACACAGTGTGAGAAAAGAGCAGAAAGTCGAATTATGTTCAGTAATGTATTTGAACTTTCAAAGAAAAACTAAAGTATGTAATTCAAGTCCAGAATAATAATACAAATCACAGCAGATGGAGTTCTTCCATCTGGATGGAGTTAGTAAAAAGAAGCCCTAATTGGAGTGGCAATCACCAAGAAAAAATTATTTTAAAAAGAGAAATAGAATGACATTTTAGTGGTAATGCTTTATGGTGATTCTGAGTAAGGAAAATAAGATTAATTCAAATAATGAAGGTAGAGATACAGATTGGAGTGGAATGACACAGAAAAATACAGTCAAAATAATTATCCTAGGATATCACCTGTCGTGTAAGATGTGTCTTGTACCATCAAATGCCCATTTACCTATGGAGAGGCAAAAATGCAATTTCTACTACCCTAGCCCAAGCAAACTTAACACCAAAACACTCCACTTCATCAAGCAGGCAAAAACAACATAGAAGACCATGATGCATGCACACTCTCCTGTCAACATGAAGTTTGCACATGATTGCTTCAGTGCCCTGAACAAAACTCTGTTTCACGCCACCTTGCTAACTCTATTTTTTGCTATCACTTTTAGTGTTCACAGGTAGCAAAAATGCTGTTCAACAACCCAATCCACTTGAAGTGAACTCTAAATGATGAATGTACTTGGAATAAAAATACATGAAGTCAGAAGAACACAATATAAATTTTCTGTAGTTCACTCTTAGGATGTCTTTTTTTGAGCACGTCTTTCTACTTACTATTCAGATGCTTGAGATGTATTAGAATTATCCTGCATATTTAAAGAAGTTTTTAGGATAAATTATCTCACAGGCATTTTTTTTTTCCTCCTTCCTTTGAGGACCACATAGACATTTTTTACCTCTCTCTCTATAAAACATCAGATTCATAATTGTTAAGGAAATACTTCGAATGTCTTCCAAATAATTCTTTGTTAAATCAGACAACTGCCTGAGTCTGGCATGCTTTTAATAAGAGTTCATTTTGTAGGTACCTAAGTAATGTATACAGATTGCAGAAGGACAATTCAACCCTGGGGGCTAAGTTGCATATCTATATTTGAATGAAAGACCAAGATCAAGTCTTCTCTTCTAATTTTCTAAGGCAGAAGATATTACAAGAAAATCAGAGAAAAACGTGTATATATATATATATGTGTGTGTGTGTGTGTGTGTGTGTGTGTGTGTATATATATATATATTCTGAGCCATGTGAGAGAACAGTCAGGAAAGTAGAAAAAGAAAACAGATTTCTGCCTTCAGAGGTGTAGAGGTTCAACTGGCCCTTGTTCTACCCTATGCTTTCTGCTTGTTTCTAAAATTTGGACACTAAAGAGAGGGGTGAGAAGCTGTCTTTGAGAAAAATGTCCAAATCTATGCACTTTGATTATAAATAGTGAACTATTAAGGAACACCAACTGTGGTGAAACTCTAAAAAAAATCTGTTTTGCTTCTTTTACATGTGAAATATGTGGCTTTTTGGTTATGAGTGTATGCTCCATACACATATTAATTCAATGCTCTGAATTTCTAAGTTCTATCCATAGCAATTACAGTTTATGTGCATACATATGGTTTGTTGCTTATCTGTTTTTAACAGTTTCTTACAGTTGTGTGATTACATCCTCTTTACATTAGTAGGAATATCTCAAATGCAAATAGCATTGAAAAATGTAAGATCATATTAAATTATTATAGTTTTTTTTCACTCACTATTGTATCCCCATATGTATCACCATAGTCTAGTACATGCCTGGATATTCAATAAATATCTGATTAAAAATGAATGAATGAATGAATGAATAAATGAGATATAGTTTGATGTGCTTGCAAGACCTCTGTCTTTTAAGTAATGTAGAGTGAGCATGAAGATAATGTATGTTTCTGGGACATTCTACTCAGAATTGGTTATGTACTTATTTTCCAGAATCCTATTCACTTAAACAGTATTTCTTCTTTTTTTTTTAGTCCTACTCCAAAGCACCTGAGGGATATAATGCTTCTCCATCAATAATAGAATAGATGCAAAAGGGGAAAGGACATTGACAAAGTCCAGGTCATTCTGACAAGTCCCTCCTCAGTTGAAAAGCAGTGAATACATTTAAAATCATTTTCTTTGCTGTCAGTACATTTTCTTGGAATAAAGACACAGTAAGCTCAATTTACAATGTAATGAGACACTAAAAAATTATCCATATTCCATAAAATGTATACATATAACTATATTTTTCTATTTGTTTTCAAAATTATTTAAAATATATTCACTACTGTCTGTAATATGTCTGCTTTAGAGGATATTCTCTTATGTGAATCAAAAAAGTGGATATTTAAGCATGAGATACACAACCTGCAAAAAAGTTAATCAGGAAAATATTAAATTACTATAATTTTTGAAAATTACACAAATTAAAAAATTCAAAATTATTTTATTAGTATTTTCTATTGAATCTATAGAATCTTGTAATGTTTAGCCACATTGATTCCTTACTTTCTCACTTACGATGTTTTCTCCAGTATGAAGGGACGTCAATTTATGTATCCATGTCCTCTCCTTACTTTCTCACTCACCTGCCCTTAGGGGCAGTCAGCATGACTATCTTTTTTTTTTTTAATTTTTAACTTTTTATTATTTTTATTTCAAAATTTTACAGGGGCAGAAACATTTACTTGACACATATTGCCTTTGTACCACCCACCCGAGTCAGAGCTAAAAGCATGCCCATCCCAGACAGTGTGCACTGCACTCATTAGGTGTGAATAATCCCCACCACAGGGTGAACCCATCCCCACCTCCCCCCACCACCTGCCTGACACCTGATGAATGTAACTTCCATAAGTGTACATAAGTGTTGATCAGTTAGTACCAATTACATAGTGACTACATGTGGTGCTTGTTTCACCATTCTTATGATCCTTCACATAGAAGAATGGGCTTCAGTTCCATCCATGATAATACAAGAAAGAGGTGTTAATTCACCATTGTTTTTTTGTGGCTGAGTAGTAGTCCATGGTATACATATACCACATTTTATTAATCCACTCATGTATTGATGGGCACTTGGGTTGTTTCCACATATTTGCAATTATGAATTGTGCTGCTATAAACATTCAAGTGCAAATGTCTTTATTTTAGAGTGACTTTTTTTCCTTTAGGTAGATACTCAGTAGTGGGATTGCTGGGTCAAATGGTGGTTCTACTTTTAGATCTTTGAGGTATCTCTATACTAGTTTCCATAGAGTTTGTATTAGTTTGCAGTCCCACCAGCAGTGTATGAGTGTTCCTATCTCTCTTCATCCATACCAACATTTGTTGTTTTGGGACTTTTGATAAAGCCATTCTCACAGGAGTTAAGTGATATCTCATTGTGATTTTGATTTGAATTTCACTGATGGTTGGAAAATTTATTCGAGGGAATTGAGGAAAATTTCCCCGGCCTTACTAGAAATCTAGATATCCAGGTACAAGCATGACTATTTTGATTGGCAAATGTGAAAGGGGCATTTAGGAGTGACTGGCTCAGCCTCCTCAGAGGAAATCTGGTTGTATTCATCCATCATATTCTGGGGTTCAGATTTAGTAAACATAATTCCTGGCATATATAAGCAAGGATCTCTATAATCAGCTTTAGAAATATTTTCCTTTGCCTTATTTTTCGAGTAGCTTAGAACTGAAGCAAGAAAAAGAGAGAGTAACTATTGGGTCCCTCAGCCTCCAACAAAATTTTTTCTGTCAAAACTTAGAAGTGATTTTTTTTTTGAAAGAGAGAGAAGGGAGATTTTATTTTCAATTTTTAATCATAACACTATTGTTCAGGAATTTTAGCAAATTGACTTCAATGAAATATCTATAGATTTTCATCAAACTTTTGTAAAAATTTCTCCTTTGGTTTCAAGGAAAAATAAACACATACACATAAACATGGTATATGTGGTGTCTATGTGAGTGTGTGTTTGTGTATATGTGTGTTTGTGTGCATGTGTCATCTAGATGTCTGAATTCTCATTACTGAGTTAATCAATGAGAAATGGAAAAGGTATATTGAAATAATATAGTTTAATGAAGTTTACCTTTCTATGACTTCCTGGTTTTCACCTCACCAAACCATATTCTTTTATTATAAACAGTAAATACATGGCAAGATTTTTCTCATTGTGTTATCGTCTAGGTGAGCTAATAAAAAGCCTTGGAAAACATATTAAAAATGCTGGAAGAATGTTTTTCTGTGTTCCAGGCCCATCCAAGGACTTCAATATGTGTTAACGGAATTAATGCATGAATAAACTATAAACTAAACACACTTTTTAAACTGTTGAGATTTTTATGGACACTTAGATGTGAGATTAAAATAAATTTATCTCATTAACAATTTGAAAAGCCTAAAAGTAAAGGCAGTAAAGTTTATTGTAGCTGATTCCTTTGCATTTGCATTTTGTCCCAATATTATCACATACTATGTTTTATTCATCTTAGTGTTTATATATTACTGAATATAAGTGTGAGGGTAGTTCAGTTAGGCTAAATCAACATGTCACTAAAAGGTTTCAAAAAACTTGAAGAATTTAGTAAGGTTCACAGTAGTGTTGATACATAATTATCTTTATATTTTTCTGTTAATTCATTGCAATTGTATAAAGTTTATCACTTGCCACTTGAAGATCAATAGCTCCACAAGTGGATCTCTAAACTTTGATCCTTTTGTATATGTTACCTTATTTTTATTCAGTGTAAATAAGTATTTATTTGGCCAAATGTAAATCTTGCATAATATTGATTTAGTCCTCACTACACTCCTATAAAATAGGCACTTTTTTAATCCTCATTGTACACAAGAGTAATGGAAGGCACATAGAGGTTAATAAGTTCATGCACATTACACAACAATTAGTGTTGGAGCTGGGATATGAATCCAAGTAGTATGGCTCTGAAGTCTATGATCTTAACAAATTGGAATATTACCTCTCTGAAAAGCCTTTTGTTACCAACCATGTGATCATGATCATTAGTGAGTAATGATTCCCATCATTTTACTTCCTAGTCTATTTGTATTACTTCTTGCCATTCTCTAATAGATAAGGAGGAAGTATTTGTTTCCAAATAACGAGAGGTATTTGAATATTTCAGCTTTCATGTTCTTCAGATTGTATTTGCACATGTATTTTTTTACTGCGTCACTTACCAAGTATTTAATACCTCCCATGTGTTAGTCTTTGTTCTATGTATTGAGCACAAGAAGGCTTGCCTGAGTTTGAATACGTTAAGAGCTAAGGTGTAAAGAAGTAATTAAGTTTTTATTTATTATTGAGGATAAACAAAAATTTAGAACAAAATAATGCCATATATACAGTTTCATTCTATATGATACAGGAATAGTCAAATTAGCAAAGTGAGTCTCATGTAGTGAACTTCTTTCCAACTTGTCTGTCCTTCATTAAACAAATATTTAGGAGCACCTGTTCTCCTGTACTGTGCCCATGTGGACATAAAGTAATAAAACAACCATTGAAAGATAGACATAGCCCTTGCCTCCATTGGGTCTGATCCCATCAGCCATCTCTATCACTTGTCATCCTCTCATCCTCTGCTCACCAGGGATCCTTCTGACATCCCTTAGATACTATCCCTGCTTTCTCTTAACACACACACACAGTTGCCACACACACACACACACACACACACAGAGACACACACCACAAGTGAACCTACACATCCCATTATGATATGGAAAAGTTTACCTTCCACAGCAAATATATAATGAGAATGATATAAGTAATTTGAATGCACTAGTCAGAAACAGTCTAATAGGGGACCTTAGAACCTCTATTTCTTTCTAGGGATCATGCATTTTAACAAAAGGAATATGGGTTCATGTAAGGATAACTGGACTCAGAACAACAAAAAAAAAAGTTCTGATTTAGTATTTGAATCACTGATGTTAGGATCTGATGAGTTTGTATATGTAAAATAGTCTGGAAGATGATTGTTATTCTCAAATTGGTTCTTTTGCCTGTGACAAAATATATAAAAGTATGTTTATATTATAAAGTGATATATATTATATCTACCTAATCATCTCTCTAGCTATTAGATTATTGTGACTAGTATTAATAATTAGCTTGTCTTGTTGCCTAACTAAAGTGGCTCTAGTTGAGGGAAAATCTGTCTTTTATGATGAAATGCAGCCCAAATGTTTTGTTAGCACCAACATCATTGAATTTTAAAATTATATTTAATAAATGAAAATGGGCTATTTATGTTGAAGGTCAATCTCACGTTTTTCATGTCCATGTATCTTTATTTGCATGTCTCTGATAATCATTCAAAATTGCCTTTTGCTTAGTAAGAAATAAAAAAAAAAATCACACACTGACAGAGTAGAACCTCCCTAATGGAGCATTAAATTATAAAATCTAAGTATCAATTACCTCCTTGGTTGGGAGGGCATGGAGTTGGAGTCTGGTGAGGTAGAATGAATGATGAACTATGGATCTCCTCCAGTTTCTGCAGTCTGATTCTCTGATACAGAGATCCTTTGTTAAAGGGATAGTTACTCCATTGGTTTATTTATGATGATTGCATGAGTAGAGTGCTCATGCAGTTACTTAATTCCTTTTCTTTATTAGCTGCTGACTTTTTTATTATCATGCTTTTCCTTTTTGCTATAAATTGTTAATTATTACCTTGATGACACTGGGTAAAACTTCTATTAACTGTCATTGTTTGACTAGCAGTTATGGAGATTTACTTTTGCTAAACCCCTACCGTACTAGACAGTCATAAACTACAAGGCATAGTGCATTAGAGAAAAGCCTTTCTGTTTTTGTGGCCTTTAGCCCAAGGGAATGTGTATGTTTCCAGCTTTAGAAAGCAACTGTTTATTGAGAGCCTATATATTTTGTCATGAAGGTGTAGTTATCATCATTTAAACAAAGAGTTCTACCAATCAAATTCTAGAGAAATACATTGCTTTAATTAAGCTGTCACCCTTTGACCAACATTATTGTCACTGATTTGCTAAAATAAAGTTTAATAAAAAGTACCAATAATTTTTTTTTACATTAATTGTTTAATACATTATGTTCTGTGTGCTCCTTTAATTGCACACAATACTTTTTTTTTTATTTATTATAGCTTATTATGGGGGTACAACTGTTCTGGTTAAGTATATTGCCCATGCCCCTCCCAACCCCCCGAGACTGAGCCTCAAGGGTGTCCATTCCCCCAACAGTGCACATCGCACTCATCATGTAGGTAAACACCCGTCCCCTCCCCCCCCAACACCCCGAGTCAGATCTTCAAGTATGTCCATTCCACTG
>JAQIFY010005373.1:0-11078 GCA_028533085.1 Varecia variegata | reverse complement strand
TTCGTGTGGTCCTTGTCTTTGGCTACAATTGCTGTAAGGTGGGAGCCAGTAATTATCTGCATCGAGTCGTCAGCACTTTTAGTGATATGAATATCATCTTGGCTGGGGGCCAGGTGGACAACCTGTCATCACTGACTTCTGAAAAGTATGTCTGGTGTGGTTCTGATTTCTTTTGTGGATGAACAGAAATGGTCTCAGGTTTTTGTTACTTTGGAGTTTTTTAAAAAAACACATTTAAAGAATTGTTAAAGTAACAGTTCATTCCATTTTACAGATGTTGGTTAGGAGGCTTACTCAACATAATTCTTACAGTTGAAGAATTACATATTTATATATTGTCCTTTAAGAACTTCCTAGTTGGACTCACATTCTAAAAATTGATTTCCAACATTGTTGATCTTTCGTTTGACAGCTGTGGTGGTCTGTGTGAACCCAGTGTGTCATATCCTCTCTAGTTCTCTTTCCTCCTTTAAAGAAATACATGGTTAAAGTGGATCTTCGTGGCAAAACTCAGAGCCTCTGATATGCTCAGTGCTTTGGGAGTAATATTAACTGTGGCAGTTCTCAAATCACAAAACCTTTTTTCCACAAGCATTTTACAGGGCCCACTGGTATTCCTTGGCACACATTTTTGGAAATTCTGTACTAGATCTTTTGAAAAGCTTCTTCAAGCTCAAAAATTGTGGAATTTTGATTTTTGTTACTAAGGCTTTTGCTTTCAAAGATAAAAAATATTTGCTCTTCTATCCTGGGAGCCATTATTCCCTTTCCATTTTGAATGAAAGTATGTGACATTTTGAGTTTGAGCTAATTAAGTGGACATAAATATTGTTTCTACAAGCAGGAAAATGAGATCCCACCCAACCCCCAATACTTGTAAACACTAGTATTTGTTTCTCACTATATTTATGTTTAATGTTTGGTTCCTTGAGTGGTGGCATGGGGACAGGCAAGATCAGTATCTGTAAGAGCAATGTAAATCATCCTAATTATGGCTCTCTCCTGGTAGTTTCTATGGATTTGGGAAAGCAAATAGCTACAGCCAAGGTCCCTAGACCGCCAGTGGGGAAGAAGGGGGAAAAGCCAAGTACACTGAATCCCAGGGAGTAGGATATCAAACACTGGATTTCGTGCATACATACACATAATTCTTGGTGTCTGAGGTTATTTCCCCTCTTGCCTAATTTCTTCCCTGTCTTTGTGATTACCTTTAAGTTGTACACAGATAGGGCAGTGGTGACTTAACATACAGTTTACCTTTGAAATGCAAATATCTCACTTAGACTTACAACATGTGAAGTGCTAGCCTTACAGTGTTAGTGTGGCTATTTGTATATCATCTACTTTTTATACCTAATATGGGAAATATACCTCCCGACATTATTCCTTATGTGACACATTAATTTTAATGTGGTCTTCATACTGCATCAATGGGTAAAAGAAGCCATGGACTGCCCGTATAACCCAATCTACCTCCGCTCCCAAGAAGATAGGTAGATAATTCTTTGAGGTAAGAGATTGACAACATTTATTAACAATTGTATACCAAAGAGGAAAAGTGATAAAAAAGCAGCACAGGACTTTTGAAGATGGATTTTGCTCTTCATAGACTGGTTTTGCCATTAGTTAGCCTTATTATCTTTGTCACTTAACCTGTTTGAGTCTTAAGTTTCTTGCTAACCCAGAGAATCTTGCCCGTTTTATAGATTCAGATGTCAGTGAACATGCTAGAAATGTAACATATTTACTTGTTTCTCCTCCAGTGTGTGCTCATTATATTATGCTTTATAACCTTTATCAACATTATATTTTCTTTTGTAAGGATCAAATATTTCATTTAAAAAATATCATGAAAATACAAAAAGAAAACATGAGTTTTTACTATCAGAATAAGCTGAATTCTAGGCTCAAAGCAATGAACAAGACTTCCTAATGGACCAAACAAAGCTAAAACTTGCAGAGTTAATAGGTTTTTAAAATTACCCTCCATGATTATATTTTTAATACACCTCTTTCAGAATTTGATAGCTAAGGGTGGGAAAGATGTTAATGATATAAATAATACCAAAAAGCTTCATTTAATAATCTTTGTGTATATGAATTAGAAGTTTCCTTTTAAGGAAGTCAGGAAGGTAAGGATACTCTCTCCCTTCTAACGATCCAAGGTGGGTTTCAGAAATCTTTGTGGATATGCATTGTCCCTTTGCATTTGTGATTAAAAAAAATAGTGGCTTCTCTTGATCCGCCTTCTGCCTTCTTTTAATGTATTAATTTTAATAGTTCAATTTTTAACCCTTATTATATTCTTCTTACGTGGGAGGATGAAATTCAGATTAACTATAGGCTGCTAAAGGAAGCAGCCACCGGTCAGTGAATCAGAAAGATTTTTCTTTTATACTTTAAATTTTTAATTTTGCTTCATGATATATTGCCACTTTTCTCATTTAATTTTCCAGGAATCCTCTGGATATTGATGCCACTGGTGTGGTTGGACTGTCATTTAGCGGACACCGAATCCAGAGTGCCACTGTGCTCCTCAGCGAGGATGTCAACGATGAGAAGACTGCTGAGGCTGCGATGCAGCGTCTCAAGGCAGCCAACATTCCAGAACAGAACACCATTGGCTTCATGTTTGCATGTGTGGGCAGGGGCTTTCAGCATTACAGAGCCAAGAGGAATGTTGAGGCTGATGCGTTTAGAAAGTTTTTTCCTAGCGTCCCCTTATTTGGCTTCTTTGGAAATGGAGAGATTGGATGTGATCGGATAGTCACTGGGAACTTTATATTGAGGAAATGTAACGAGGTAAAGGATGACGATCTGTTTCATAGCTACACAACCATAATGGCACTCATTCATCTGGGGTCATCTAAATAAAGCCATCTTTAATGTGGCTTTAGCAGTCTATATCTTTCGGGTTCTGCCTTGGGATATGTGTATTTCAAACAAAAATACTTTAGATATATCTGTTTGGTAGCTTTGATTGATGCTCTAAGATCACATAGGGGTAAGTTTTTAATACATTAGATGAAAGACAGCTTTGTATGTAACATAACACAGATCAAGAGTTGAGAGCTTTTGCATCAGGCAGGAGCACTGGTTACAGCTGTGTTCTACCAGGTCCCATAGCTGTGTAACGCAACTAAGTCTTCCTGCATAGGAAGCTTAAAAGGGGATTCATCGATAGGATGGAGATGGAAGACATTCCACAACTACCTCTTTCTATTGCTAGATGATCTTTTAGCAGAATCATGAAGACATTTTTTTCTCCCTTAATAAAGGAGAAAAATATGCAGATGGCGTATTTGAGAAATCTTTCTCTGCTTTTCAATTTTATGAATTTTTCAGAAGTTGTAACAATATTATTAGTGACTTTTTACTTATTTGGTAAAAATTAAAGAACTATTTTTGTTTTGGTACTCTAAATTTGTTCGGTCAGATTGCCAAGACTAATCAGTATTTTATTATTTTATAAGTAAAACATTTTCCTTTTTTCCTCAATAAAGAAATTGCAAGAGAAAATCTTTTTTTCACCTAGTTCTATATAGCTAATTGGCAGACCGGAGAATTATATCACCTTATTTTGGTTTTATACCAATAAAACATACCTTGGAAACTCATTCAGATAGTGTTGTGCATTTCATTGCTTTTGGTGGGTGAACAAAGGAAGTAAACTAATGCATTATAAATGAAAACTGAGAATAGTAGTTTTTAGCTAGTCAATGCTGTCATATTCCTAATAGAGTGATTTTCAAATCTGAATTTCTAATTACAAAAACATGTAAATGATAGATGTGCAGGTAACACCATTTTTCCCTCATTATGCATTCTTTCCCTTGCACACAGTGGTAGAATCTTTGATTTTTCAGTGAGGCGCATGTCTCCCAGAATAAAGACTACATTGACCAGTCACCTGTGGAGGTACGACTGTGTTCTGGGCAACAGAATGTGAGGGGGAAATGATGTGTAACCTTCAAAAGTCCATGACCTTTTATTTATTTGTTTTTTTTTGGCCCTTTCTCCATCCTGTTGCTTGGAATGTGGATCTAGTAGTGAGCCATCCTAGAGCCTGCAGAGGAGGCAGCGCCCATTGTGGCAGAGAATCACACATGGATCCTGGGTCTTTGTACCTTGTTGAAGCGCTGCCATTAAGTGGCCTGGATTACCTACCTCCAGACTGTTTTATAAGAGAGAAATTAACACTGGGCTTGCTTATGCCACTGTTGTGTTGCTGTTTTTTTCTTTTAGGTCTTTGTTGCAGGATATCCTTATATTAGCATATCCTACCTAACCTAATGCAGTGTGATATAACGTATGCACTTTTGTAGTGGTCAGTGGTTCTAACAGGACGGTAGAACACTTGCAAGGTAAGTAAAAATCAAATGTATTAACATTCCTGCTTTTCTGTTTTTATGACTTTTCTACTGATTTTTACCTGAAAAGATTTTTCTATTATTTATATATATGATAAAAATACTTAAAAGATTCCTTTATCTTCCGATATTATAAATCTTAGCTCCTGAGGAAAGTCCATAGAAAAATCTGATTGTCAGAACTTTTAATCTGTGAATATTTATATTTAGTCATCGCTGCTTAGCTATTAACTTTTCTGTTATTTCACTTTGGTATGCATTATCAAGTAGACAGTACCTCAGAATTCTAGTCCTTGAATGTGCTCATACAGCATTTAAGACAAACATTCTATAATTTTTTTTTGTCTCTGATATTAACCAGAGTGGGCTGGTTGAATAGTAGAGGAAAAGCAATTTTTAAAACTGAAAATATGAACAAAATGAGCCTGAGATTGAATGGATTATTTTACTTTTTCAAACTAATACTCACATAAAATACTTTGTTACTTCTCAAAGGAGAGTCTGCTGCAGGAGAATGTCATGCAATCTTTGACATTGTTATAGTTGAGCCTTTGGAGCTTGTTATGAACAATAAAATTATTTGGTTACATGGTTGCAACATTTTTTTTTTTTGAGACAGAGTCTCACTCTGTTGCCCGGGCTACAGTGCGGTGGTGTCAGCCTAGCTCACAGCAACCTCAAACTCCTGGGCTCAAGCAATCCTACTGCCTCAGCCTCCCAAGTAGCTGGGACTACAGGCATGCGCCACCATGCCCAGCTAATTTTTTCTATATATTTTTAGTTGTCCAGATAATTTCTTTCTATTTTTTAGTAGAGATGGGGTCTCACTCTTGCTCAGGCTGGTTTTAAACTCCTGACCTTGAGCGATCCTCCTGCCTCAGCCTCCCAGAATGCTAGGATTACAGGCGTGAGCCACCACGCCCAGCCGGTTGCAACCTTAGTGCACAGTAGAAAGGGGTGAAGTGACCAATAGAAACAACAATAGTACTAATGAAAATCATCCTCCCTGCCTTTCAGAGGCCTCTAGGTTATGTGGAAGGAGAATAGTAATTTAACCAAAGTTAAAGCTCAGTAACTAATTTATTACAATTTTGAAAGGCTTGTCTTAAAAAAAAAAAAAAAAAGCATTAAAGGAATAATTATTGTTTCAGCAAAAAACAAACTAAATTCCTAGAGATGACAACCATTGTGGTCCTTTATGAAACAAACAAAAAAATGATCACATGAAAAAAATCGAGGCAAGCACAAAAAGAGAAGTAAAAGGCATACCCTTAGTGTAAGTACTGAGTTGCTGGCCTTCTCCCAAGTGAAGATCAGATTACAGAATGGTTTATTTAATCAAGACATTGAAAAACACTGATTTTCAAAGCAAAGTCATTTCTGGGGCTACAGTTTGCTTTGTCAAAGGCTCCATCAAGGAGTATGTATCCATTCCCTTCAGGCCAGGCAGAATGAAAGCCCTTACCAGCCAGTGGACATCTTAAGGAGCGGGAAGGTAGGCACTGGATCTCAGACCTGGGATAGATACACCCTGCAGAGTGATGGAACGGGTCCAGTAAGCTGCCTCGATACAGTTCTCTTGGTTTTGCTTAAACCTGGATATCTCAATGTAGGTGGCCAGATAGCAGATTGTCACTGATTTATATTGCAAATTTAACAGAATGAACGTGCAAAGAATTATTATACAATAGAAATAAACTTTTACAAATCTGACAACTTTCTATGTAATCTACAGAAATTTTCAAGAAAAAAATAAATGTGCTTTTGTCATTTTATATACACACAGTCTGGCCCAGGTTTGTACTACCATAAATTCAGTTTTAATGGGAACAGAAGACTCCAAATACTCTGGATGAGAAATGATGAGATTTTTAGATGATTGCCTTGGTTTTCAGTTGTAGAAACTGGATGAGTTGGCTTAATGAAAATCCTAAAATAATAAAGGAAATGTAATAAGCATCAGAAATAACATCCTTATTAAATGAACAAAATTAGCACCTATACTATGTAAAGAATGTGTTACCAGAAAGTTATTTTAATATTGGCCCTATACAGGGCAGAATAGTCAAATATGTGCAAAACAAGTTACCTTTGTTTTATATATTTCACTTCTGCCTTATGCCACAACTGAAGACAGGTTACAAGAACATATACTACTACAAAGTAGAAAACGTTGGCAGAAGCCAACAGATGTCATTTAATGTTTTGGTACTGACAGTGTATGGAGCACTTTCTTTTTTTTTTTTTTTTTAAGAGATGAGGTCTCATTCTGTTGCCTAGGCCAGAATCATAGCTCACTGCAGCCACAAACTCCTGGGCTCAAGCGATCCTCCTGCCTCAGCCTCCCACGTAGCTAGGACTACAAGGGCACACCACCACACCTGGCTAATTTTTCTCAGTTTTTGTAGAGCCAGGACCCAGGCTGGTCTTGAACTCCTGGGCTCAAGTGATCCTCCTGCCTCCGCCTCCAAAAGTGCTGGGATTATAGGCATAAGCCACCATGCCTGGCTATGCTTTCATTTCTGAAGCAGATTTTATAAAAGTTTTTTTTCTTAGTGACTGTCATCATAGCCAGGGGGGAAAAAAAGGCAAGATTCATTAATTTAGAAGAAATTGAAAGAAAACATATTCATTAACATTGATGGTAAATGCAAACGAACAGATTGAGAAGAATTTTGAGACCATTGTCTTAACATTTTTGTAATTCTGACTAACCAAAATTCAGATACCACATAGTTAATAAACATACTCTACTCAAGGTCTTGTCATAATACTAGAATTACAGACAGGAATAAAACATATTTGATCTGAGTGCTACCAGCAAAATGGTGGACTATGAAGCTCCAAGCTCTTGTTCTCCCACAGAAACACTGAAAATGATAAGCAGCAGCAGCTGTCTGAACCAGCTTTGTGAGAGCGCTAGAAAACAGTTAAAGGCTTACAGCAACCACGGGAACGCCCAGTCAAGGAAAGCCATCTTTAAAACAATAGGAAAGTTTCGTGATTTTTTTTTTTTTTTTTTTACTGGCTCTTGCCCCACCCCTCCCTGGCATAGTGGCGATCTTGTTCTTGAAGCAGCAGAAGGCCAGTTCCTAGGTCCCTCCCTTGAACTGGAGGAAGCAGAATAGACCTTATTTGCAAATTATTGTGTAAATTTTTTCTAATCTCTCTGGGGATGCCTGAAGGACTGACACAGGTACTCATCTTTGTTTCACCTAACTGGAAGGGTGGCTACTTCCTGTGAAAGCTGCAGGGACTCACAGATGCCCATAGCAAGAGGTTATGGGTGGAGACATAAAATAGAGCAGCTAAGACCCAGAGGAGGAGCTGGGGTAAGACTTGGGAAATTGGGACATTCAAAAGCAGTCATAGATACAAGGGAGGTTTAAAATGTCACACACATGCCCAGGGATGACACTCAGAAAAGTTCTAGGACCTAAGCTGTCACCTCAGTATGGTCCCTAAGATCAGCGCACGCCTAAGACTTGGAGGATTACCCTAGCACCAAGCCAACCTGAAAAAACTGGGAGAGCTCCTGGCATTCAAGGGAATTTCTGCCAAAATAGCTGAAAATGAGATAAAAAGAACAGAGACTTAAATGATCACACACAAAAAGTAAGTCTTTTGTAAAAATAGTTTGGAAAAGTCTCAAAGCAAATGGATGATAGCCTTTAACAAAAATAAACCAATTGGAAAACCCTGGGAAAGGGGAGAATCTGCTACCTGGAGTTACCATATTACAATAGTGAAATGCCCAGGTTTCAAGGAAAATACCACAAGCCATGCAAAGGAACGGAAAGCCCAAAGGATCAAAATTAATGGACAGACATTGTCCCTAAAGAAGCCCAGACATTAAACTCACTAGACAAAGACTAAGATAACTGTCTTAACACACTGACTACCGCACTAGAAAAAAAAAATTTTTCCCTTGGGGCCATGGTGTTTTATTACAAAAATAGAATAAAAACTTCGAAAACAAAACAGTCCTTTCTAATTTAATGAAGAATTTGTTATTTTTTATTGTTTGCTGTGCATGAGTTATACGTAACTTGAAAAATAGTTCTTGCAGCTCCCAAGGTAAGAGGTGTGAGTTACATATGCTGCAGGAGGCCCAGGGCTCAAAACTGGCGTGAGTTAAATACAACTCACATGGCAGTTCATGTGTTAAATATGCTTAAAGGGCTAAAGGAAGAAATGAACAAAGAAATCAGGAAATGATAAATTAACAAAATCAGAATATCAATAAAGAGATAAGAATTATAAAAAAGAAACCAAAGAAGTCAAGAAAAGAAAAATACAATAACAAATGAAATTTTCACTGTAGGGGTTCTAGCAGCAGATTTGAGCAGGGTGGGGAAAGGATCAGCAAACTTGAGACAGGACAACTGAAAGCAGAAAGGACAGAAATTCAAGTCTCAATAGTTATTTAAAAAGATATGTATCACACACAAGGTAAAGAAGATATAAAGTATATTCTCAGGCCACGACAGGATGTAGTTAGAAATCAGTAACAAAAGGAAAACGAAAACTCACAAATCTGGAAATCAAGCAACACATTCTGAAACAACTAATGGGGTCAAAAGAGAAATCACAGGGAAATTAAACATGAATAAAAACACAAACAAGATACCAAAATTTATGAGATGCAGCAAAAGCATTGCTAAGGTGGAAATTTATAGCCATGAGTGCTTACATTAAAAAACAAAAAAGATCTCAAAACAGTAACCTAACTTTACAACTTAAGGAGTGAGAAATAAAAGAGAACTAAACTTAAAGGTAGCAGAAGGAAGGAAATAAAATTAGAGCAGAGATAAAAGAAATTAATAGAAGAACTAGAGAAAATCAGTGGAACCACAAGTTTTTTAAAAAGATCAGAAAGTTGAAAAACCTATCCCTAGATGGACTAAGGAAAAAAAAAGACTCAAATTGCTAAAATAAGTGAAAATGGGGAGAGCACCGATTCTACAAAAATGAAAAGGGTTATAAGAGTACTATGAACTATTGTACACCAACAAATTATACAACTTAGATGAAATGAACAAATTCCCAGAAAGGCCAAACCTATCACTGCTGAACCACAAAGAAATAGAAAAATCTGAATAGACCTATAACTAGTAAGGAGATTGAATTAGTAATCAAAATTCTCCTGAAAAAGAAGAGCCTTGGACCTGATGGCTTCACTTGTGAATTCCACCATGCAATTAAAGAAATAAGACCAATCTTTCTCAAACTTTTCCCAAAAGTTGAAGAGGAGGAACACTTCCTAATTCATTCTAAGAGGCTAAGATACCAAAGCCAGACAAAGATACTACAAGAAAAAAAAACAAAAAACCTACAGACCAATATTTCTCATGAACATTGACTCAACAATCCTCACAAAATACTAGCAAATTGAATTCAGCAGCATATTAAAAGGATTTTACCGTGACCAAGTGGAATTAATTCCTGGACTGCAAGGACTGTTCAACATACAAAAACCAATCCATACACCACATTAGGAAAATGAAGGAGAAAAACCACATGATAATCTCAATTGATACACAAAAAGCATTTGACAGAATTCAACATCCTTTCGTGATTAAAAACAACAAATGAATAGAAGGAAACTATGTCAACACAGTAAAAGCCATATATGAAAATCCCACAGTGGACATCATACTCAATGGTGAAAGACTGAAAACTTGTCCTCTAAGGTCAAGACAAGGATGCCCACTTACACCATTTCTATTCAACATAGTACTGGAAGTTCCAGCCTGAGCAATTGGTCAAGGAAAAGAAATAAAAGGCATCCAAGTTGGAAAGTATGAAGTAAAAGTATCTCCATTCACAGATGATATGATTTTACATGTAGAAAGTGCTAAAGATTCCACAAAAAAAAAGAGCCAATATATGAATTTGGCAAAGTAACAGGATACAAAGTCAGCACACAAAAATCAGTTGCATTCTATACATTAACAGTGAACAATCTGAAAGGAAAATTACAAGAACAATTTCATTTACAGTAGCATCAAAAAGAATAAAATACCTAGGAGTTAACAAAAGGAGGTGAATGACTTGTGCAATGAAAACTATAAAACTTGCTGAAAGATATTAAAGATGACATAAATAAATGGAAACACATCCTGTGTTCATGGACTGGAAGATTGAATATTGTTAAGATGTCAGTAGTACCCAAAGGGATTTACAGATTCAATGCAACCCTATCAAAATCCCAATGACTTTTTTTTTGGCAGAAAAAAAACCATCCTAAAGTTTATATGCAATCACAAGGGACCCCAGATAGTCAAATTGATCTTAAAAAAGAATTAAAAAGCTGGAGGACTCACACTTGCTGATTTCAAAACTTATTACAAAACTATAGTAATAAAAAATGTGATTCTGGCATAAAGTCAGACATAGAGACCAATGGAATAGAATGGAGAGCCTAGAAATAAACCCTCTCAAACAACCCAAATGCCCATCAATACATGAATGGATTAGTAAAATGTGGTATTTGTATACCATGGAGTATTACTCAGCTATAAGAAATAATGCTGATACGACACCTCTTTGGTTCTCCTGGATAGAGTTGGAACCCATTCTATTAAGTGAAACATCCCAAGAATGGAAAAATAAGTACCACATGTACTCACCAGAAAATTGGTTTCCCTGATCATCACCTACGTGCACATTTGGGAATAACACCAATTGTGTATTTGACAGGGGTGG
>JAQIFY010005372.1:0-11078 GCA_028533085.1 Varecia variegata | reverse complement strand
GGTTGATTTTTATATGTTAACCATTAATTCAGAAACCTTGCTGAACTTTCTTATTGATGATGATAATTTTCTATAAATGCCTATGCATCTTTCATGCATAAAATCATATTATATGCAATAACTAACAATTTAGTTACTTTCTTCCCATTTACTATACTTTGTGTTTAACTTTCTTGTTATATTAATAGATTATGTATTCTGTTTTTTACTTTTATGCACTTTTGAAAAATTCTTGTAAACATCATATACATGAATTTTCCTTTTTATCTCAGCTGAAATTGTATCTTTTAATGGGTAAGATTGATTTATTTATACCTACTATAATTACTTATATATTTGAAATAAGTTCAACCATTTTATTTTGTAGTCTCTATTTGCCTGCCCCTCATAATGCCTTTCTACTTTTGTTTCTCTCCACTGGTATGAGAGTTAAGCATTTGTATTTGAATTAACAAGCCTAAACTTAATCACTCTTTATCCTTCTCTGGAACAATAAAAAATTCAAGAATCCCTTAACTCTGCTTTCCTCCATCTTATTCTTCCTATTATTTTTGTCAAGTATATTAGTTCCCCTTTATGTTTAAATCATCCAAATTGGTTACTATTATTTTTATCATTATTGGTGAATACTTATTTAGACTTACTAAAATGTTTACAATTTTTTTTTTGTTTACCATTGCATACCACTCCTTCCTTATGGGTTCAATTTCATTCTTACAAATTATTTTGTTGAAGAATATCATGAGCAGTAAGATTTAAAATAAAACACATGATTGCTAACAGTATTTTAGGAATGCTAGAATTAACAATTTAAGCTAAAAGACATTTTTACCAAAACCAATACAAAAAATGACAATTATACAAGAAAAATAAAAAATAAAAAAAATAAAACCAACATAAATTCAAACTTTATACTCATGCTGACTTCTTAGAATTTTGATTTCTCTGTTTTTTTGTCTTGTTTTGTTTTGTTTTTTGTGATCTTCCCTAGACCTAAGTCAATAGTTGTGTCCCCTTGTGAAGGAGAAAGTACACTTTCAGGTTCTGTTAAAGATATTCTACTTGAAATAGTATGGCCATGTTTCTCACCCGCTGTATCCACATAGAGACAACAGGATTCCAGCTATCAGACCCTTGAATGTACAGGTAGGTCAAAACTTCCATGTGGTCCCGCTTCTCTGCTGACCACTCTAGGTTTGATTTATCTCCATAGTTCTGGAACCTTGGATTTCCCTTTCTCTTAAGATCTATCATGTGTTTTTTGTTTATTCTAATATACTTATTTTTATACAAAATTCTTATGAATTGTAGTAGTAGGAAAGTTCATCTGTATCATTTCTGACTTTCACATTGCCAGACAACTCTACGACTAGTTTCTAAGATAAATTTAGTGGATGGATTTTTGCTTTGAAGCTTTTTAAAAAGGTACTTTTGCTTTTAGTGTGGTAACAAAAGCAATGTTTTCTTCTTGGTTCAAACCACTGTGAGCTTTCCAAAGTACATAATTTTAGTAGTAATTTTTTCACAAAAATAAAACTGATATATGTGACTTTCAGACTGCTTTACAAAAAAATCTCATGAACTTGAGTGTTTAATCATGATAAAATTGTTATGTGTCAGCTAGCATAAAGGCAACTCTAGAGAAGAACCTCTCAAAAAAAAAAAAAAAAAAGAGAAGCAGTTTGTCAAGAATGACAGTTGGAATTTTTCAGCCTTCAATGGTAGAGTTGACTGAAATGAAGTCAACAGCCACGTCAATGGTAGAATCTGTACTCTAAGTTTACCAGCACAAATCACAGAGATAGAAATGTTAAAACGGCCACCCTTCTCAATAGTTTTGAAAAATTATTTTCAAATTTTCCACTGAAGTATCCTATCATACTTTTCTTAAAAATGTAGTGACTTCTGCTTTCTGCTTCATAGAGCTATGTGTTTAAATTATTTAATCATTTGGTTTTTAAAAATTTCTACCAAGTATTTTTATATAATTTAACTGGTACATAGATGTGTTATAGTTACTTTGTGGCTTCATATATTCCCTTGGAATTTCCTTAAAGGTACATATATATCTGTTTGAAAAATACAAGTTTGAATAAGAACACTTTATGAGTACTTTGGCAATGCAACATTGAGTTAGATATAAGGTTTGGAGCTCATTACCTTGTTATTCATGTATTTTTAGAAGTTTAAAGGGATGCACACATTCTTAGAAGTTTAAGGACCCTGGAAGTCAACCAATCTACTTAAGTGATTATGTAGGGAGAAGGGGAAACGTACTTAGTCCAAGACTTGTTATAAAAGCTCTTGTCTTAAAATCTTTGTAGAATAAAGTACATTACAGAGTCAAAGAACCACTAATAATATTTATTTAACATTTCTTTTTGCCAGGCATTGTTTTAAATCTCTTTGAATGAATTAACACATTTAATACTCAAAACAAATCATGCATTTATACAGATGAGCAATCTGAGGCAGAGGGAGGGTGGTGACTAGTAAGTGTTTGAACTAGGATATAAACATTGTTCAATACTGGACTCTCACTAGTTAAGACTAGAATAAGAACAATTAAACAGAGGTGAGACTCCAAGGATATTCCTAACTCTTGATTCATGGCTTTTCCTGGGGGACTTATATCAAATATAGTTTATTGATGTCCATTAGTTTAATTTTGCTAATTGAAAGGTAAAATAATTTACATTTAAAGATTTGGGATTTGGAAAGCAATACTAACATGTAATCCTTAACACATTTGACATGGTAGTTATAACAAGAATGGTGAGAATGAAATTGTCATTCATTTCTTAGACTCTTGAACTCTGTATTAATTGCTAGGAACACAAAGAAACTTAGATTTCTTGATGATATTTTTCAATTCTTCGTTATCCATATCCCTTTCTTTCTAGGATTGGGTATGAATGCTGAGTTGCCTAGATGGATTTGTTTTGTGACATTTCATGGTCATATTTTTTTCAGTTATAAACATATGCCAGTATCCTGTTAAAAATCTGAAAGCAGTACTTTATAAATTTCCAGTGGAAATTAGCATAGAGTCATTCAGTGATAAATATGCCCTGAGTTGCAATGAGAAATTGATGGCTCTTCGCATCTCATTCAGTTACAACACTGTAACTGAGTGTACTGTGGGCTTTCCTCTGGGAATTATCAGTATTCTCAGAAAATATTATCTTTTTGATAAAGTTCCAAGATTGATCAATGTAATATTTTTATTTATTATTTTTGTCTTGGTAAATTTGTCTGATAAATATGTTCCTGGGTTATTTCTTAATTTAAGTTGATTTGCCACGTTTATTATAAGAATACTTGAAAATCACTGAGACTAAAAGGGCATTGTCAAAGATAGTAAGTCCACAGTGATTTGCTTCCACAATTATAGGTTAATCACGCATTGGCCTGCTCACTAGTAAGAAATGTCTTAGTTAACTGAGATCCTTCTACAACTGGTCAGGTTTTGGATGTTTCTTCCCCTTGAATAAGAGGGTATTTAGTTTTATTTATGATCCTGAAAATGCATCTTTTCATTTTCAATTGTAAACTGGTTACCACAAATGTTATGTTCATAAGATTCTTAACCATTATGGTAACAATGATGTACCAAGAAAACTCATCATTGCAAAACTGTACCACAGATCTATTATCTATTTAAAGGAGAACTCTAAACCTTTTACTTTACTTTTATAAAAAAGTAACTTAGAACTGAATGATGACTTTAAATTGTATTGCTACAAGTTCATTTTGGTGTAGATGATACAGTTGAATTTTGGGCAGTTAGAAAGCATTAAAATTCCATCAACTTAACTATTATTTGTATGTGAAAATGTGATAGGGACCAAAAATTGATTAAGATTTAAGGCTAAAATATGATTGTAATGGTTGATTTAACACTACCTAGTAGATTTTATAATTAAGTTGTTTGGGGGGTTAAGTATTTATATTAAGGCATCTTAAAATTTAGTATTGATTACTTCCTCATCAACAACCCTTTTAGAACTGGAGCAGCTTACATTTGTCTTATTTTTAAAATTACAAAACATTTTGTAGAGAAGTTAAGACAGAGAGTGATGGGTTGCAGATTATGGGTTTCAAAGTGTATTTGATTTCTTCTACATTTCTCAATTCACCAATAGCACTTTCATTATTTATAATAATTCTTTTTAAGATTGGATGACATATCCAGCATGGCAGAATAAGCTGGTAACCTTGAGACATCATAGATGCTAGTGGTTCCCAAAAGGAAAAAAATTCTCATTTCTTACCCCTATCAATATTCTCGATGTGGGAGTCTCTTATTAACAAGCAAACACAAAAGTAAAAATTCATTTGACCTGTTCATAGACTGAGCATATAATTTAATCATCTAAACCCGGAAAACTTTGAGAGTGAAATGGGGCATTGTTAGCAATTACACTGGGACAATAGGCATAAAGTAATACTGTCTTAGGTATACAATCAACTTATATATTAATACAAGTTCAGTGAATCAAAACTCTTTGCCCTGTTATGTGCTCAGATCAGTACTTTGAATAAAAGGTTTATTTCAAAAAAATTCAAAATTCCAGAGCAGCATTGTCATTTTTTTGGTGAACAGATTCCAAAGGTATAATTGGATAGACCTCTTAGAGTTAAGCCTAAGACATTATTCCAGGCTATAAGTCACAGGTTTGCAAGAGTCAAATTTAATTTGCTCAAACAAGGGTAGGAATGCTTTTAAAATAGTAGATATGAATCAATAGGGATTCTGATACAGTAAATCTAGAGAGGAGTCTGAGATTTTACATTTTTGACCAACTCCCAGGTAATGTTAATGTTGCTGGATCTTGGACCCACTTTGAGTATCAAAGTTCTAAATTAATTTAAGCAATTCATAAGTCTTGATTATTTCTAATTTCACCAAGGAAAGCCCATTTCATCATACACATTAACGAGGTATGTCACTAGATTCACCAACACAAGCCCACTTTAGATGTCCAGTAACCCACTAGCAAAATAGTGACTATTGCTAAAAGAGAGAAATTTCAGGAGAGTTGTGTTAGCCTCCTCTCAAGTATAAACCTTTCTGATAGTATGCTGCAGCTAGATTGCATCAAGACTGCTCATTATTGATTAATGTGTCAGTCAAACACTGCTCAAATATGCTTTCTTGATAGACACTTGGGTGTTGGCTTAACTCATGCAAAGTCTTCACCACTGCACACACCCAGGAGTATAGCCAAACAGCTGTACCTAATATACATCATTGTCACATTTTCAAAAAAGAAGTCCCCCCCCAGTGAAAGTAAACTTAAAAACAAGAATAAATGACTGCTGTTCCAGATGTACAAAAATTAGCATAAAGATACAGTAATTATGAAAAAGCAAGGTATTAAGACACTCTCAAGGGGACACAATAAATCTCTAATTGTGGATCCTAAACAACAACAAAATCTTTGAAATGCCAGACCAAAAATTCAAAATGTTGATTTTTAAAGAAGCTCAGTGAGAGAAAACAAAACTGAAAACCAGTTCAGAGAAATCAGAAAATCCAGAAAATCAATTCAATGTATAAATGAGAAATTTAGCAAGGAGCATATTGTAAACCAAACAGAAATTATAGTACTCAAAAATTCTTTGAAAGAATTAGAAAATACATTCAAAGCTTCAACAATATACTAGACCAAGCAGAAGAAAGAATCCTAGGACCTGAAGACAGATCTTTTGAAATAAAACAGTCTGATGAAAATGAAAATAAATCAATAAATAAATAAAAAGGAACAAAAAAGCCCTTTGAGATGTACGAAACTACATAAAGTGATTTGAACTTACATATTTTTTATATTCCTGAGAGGGAAAAAAATCAAAAAGTTTAGAAAACCTATTCAAGGAAATAATTGATGAAAACTTACTAAGTCTAGCAAGAGATTTAGACCTCAGATACAGGAGTCCCAGCAATCCCCAGGAGAATACATTGCAAAAAGAACTGCATTCTTGACCACACCATATTGTACTTACACTGTCTAAAGTCAATATGAAGAAAATAATTTTAAAATCAGCAAGAGAAAAGTATCTGGTCACCTACAAAGGAAACCCCAACAGATTAACAGCAGACTTCTCAGCAGAAACTTTCAAGCCAAGAGAATGGGCTGGCATTTTCAAAGTGCTCAAAGAAATAATTTTCCACAAAAGAATTTTATATCCAGCTTCATAAATGCAGGGTGAAATAAAGTTTTTCCCAGATAAGCAAACACTGAGGGATTTTGTCACCAATAGACTGGCCCTACAATAAATAGTTAAAGAAGTCCTAAACTTGGAAATGAAAAGTTGATATCTACCATCATGAAAACACACAAAAATATAAACTTCACAGGTCTTACAAAACACTCTCACAAAGGAGGAAGAGAAAGGAATCAAATGGCAACTGACAGAATTCTGCCAAACCACAAAGAAAAATAGAATGAGAAAAAGAAACAAAGAATTTATAAAACAATTAGAAAATAAGTAACAATATGACATGAACAAAACCTCATATATAAATATTAACCTTCAATGTAAATGGATTAAGTGTTCCATTTAAAAGATATAGATTGGTGAAATGGATAAAAAATTATCCAAATTGTGTGATGCCTACAAGAAACTCTCCTTACCTATAATGACACATATAGACTGAAATTAAAGGTTGGAAAAAGATATTCCATGCAAACAGAACCAAACACTGAGCAGGAGTAGCTGTACTTATATCAGATAAAACAGACTTCAAATCAAAAAAATAAAAAAGATAAGGAAAGTCATATACACAAACACACACACACACAATAATAGTATTATTCAAGCACAAAAAAGAATGAAATCATGTCTTTTGCAGCAACATGGATGAATCTGGAGGCCATTATATTACGTAAAACAACTTAAACACAGACAACTACCACATGTTCTCACCTATATATGGGAGCTACATAATGTCTACACATGGACAGAGAGTGTGAAATGATAGACAATGAATATTTGGGTGGGGGAATTGTAGGGAGATGGATGATGAGAAATTAATGGGTACAATGTATGTTATTTGGGTAACGTGTACATTAAAAGCCAGGCAAAAAAATTATACTTATATCCCATAAATTTATATAAATGAAAGAAACAAAATAAACCAAATGCATCCCTATGTATAACATACTTGGAAAAAATAAAGTGCAAGACAAATGCATAAATTAACAGTTCACATTTAAAACAATATTCAACTCCTTATAAATCATCATAGGTCACTTTTGGTGTCTATAAACTCATACAGATATTAAGGAAAAACAAAACTATCATCTCTTACCTCCCAACGGTGTAAGAATTAGCGACGTACTATGGCTGAGAATAGAAAAAGATATACAAATGTAAGTCATGAGAGGCCATGTATAGATATGGCTCGTTCTGTGGTCAAAACTGAAAGTGCAAGGAATTTAAAATAATGAAGCTCATATATTCTATACCTAACATTACAAAATGTAACCACGAAATCTAATTTTCTTTGTGTCCTAAAGAAGGAATTGCTATCTTCTTTCTTTTCTAAGATTTGACCCTTCTGCCTGGACAAAGCGTATTTGTGCCATATAAATGACCGTTTGTTTTAGATTTAAGTGGATGGATATTTTCTTCTCTTTTCTCTTTATAACCAGGATCACAGACATTATGGAAAGTATCTTTGAAGTTTTATGCTAAGTACTTTCTGCTAACACTCTCATTTTCCTCTGCTTTGCTCACTGCTTTTCCATTATTATAAATCACTGAAATCTCATAGGCTTATCCTTAAAACAAACCTATTATTTCTTTCTTTCCTTTTAAAAACTTTTTTTCTGTTCCTTTTTTGAAATTTTGATGAGTTACATGACATTGACACCTGCCACTTCTAACAGTAATGTATTAAGCATGGATTTCCCCCTCCAAAGCATGTCACCTATGAATCACATAGTAATCATGAAATACATGTTAAATACTAGTAAAATAAAAGCAAAAGTAAAAATAATCAGACCATCTTAAAGTCATCACCTTTCTACTTTGTTACAGTATCCATCAATTTCTTTATTTACCATAAAAAAAGCTGAGCTAAATCTTTAAATTCATTTATGCTATTCATAGTAGGCACCGCTTGTAAGATTTCTTGTGTGCATGTTACCCATTGGTAATATTGCTGTGTACAAAATCTGTAATGAGTTTTATTTATACTTTTCCATACATCTGCCCTTTAAAAGTGCATATATTTTCTTCTGTTATTTGATTGAAATTTTGCATAAATTTTGTTTCTTACAGATGATATAATCAATAATTAGTGGATGTAAAGTGTATATGTCTCAAAAAGAAAGTCTATAAATCTTTACTCTAAAATTCTAAAAACAGAGCCAGGCACAGTGGTGCATGTCTGTAGTCCCAGTTACTCTCCCAAGACCTCAGGAGGCTGAAGTGGGAGAATTGCTTGAGCTCAGGAGTTCAAGACCAGTCTGGGCAATGTAATGAGACCCTGTCAAAAAAAAAAAAATTCTGAAAACAAATAAGAAATCAAAACTTACAATTTGATTCATATTATATTAGATAATATTTGTAAAATCATTATCAACTGAAACAAAGTTATTGCTCCATTTTAAATAACATTATATAATGTCCCCATATAAACAGTTGAATAATAAGGTTTCAGAAATATAATTTAAAAATCTGATTGATGTTACTGCAATTAGAGTTCATTTTTCAAGAAATCAGCCTATAATTATAGCTAATAAAATATCAAACTCTGTGTTAAAAATAAAAACCAAATTTCATCTCCTGGGCCTAAATGATACATTCTATTAAATTGATATAAAGAAACATTTTACAAATTTTTCAGAGTTCCTTGAACTTGATTGAGGAGACAATTACTCCTGAATTGCAGTCTCTCAATTTGCTGCTAAGTCAAATTTTCAAGGCGTAAATGTGATACAAGGAGGAAGCTCTGGTCTCTGCATGCTCTTTGTTGGCAGGAAGTGTATTTTATTTATCTTTGTATCTCCAGCATCTAGTGTATCCTGAAATATGTCAGTGGCTCAGTAAATTCTTAATGACTGAGTGCCTATATCTTTTCAGTGTGTCCAGGAGAATACTCAGTTGTGGTTATTGTTTATATCATGTTGCTTTTTCCTTAGGGAAGTGATGAAAGTTCCACATACAAATATGAATATTAGAGCAGATCTATTTGCCTACATGGTCATACCTGTAGTGGTCTATCTGCTTTACCATGTTTTTATATTTTTTTTCAGATCTAAAAGAGTATAATGAGAAGGTACATCTGCCTATAAAATATTACTTTTTATAACAGTATAAATATTATTGATCTAAATAATAAAATAATTATTTCACTTGTTTTGTTAATTAGAATCCAAGTAAATCTGATGCCCAATGGGTTTTCAAACTCCCCATAAAATTATCAAGAATCACAATTCTTTATTCATAATATAATTATTGGTCTATGAATGGCTGTATTTTAAAAAACATAATTAACCACTCATAGAATGGACATTAGTGAATTTAACACTCAAAGAACTAGGTTAAAATATTTATAACATTTACCTTTGTGTTGCCTATGTATCATACATTTCTTGTGCTTCTTACCAGAATCTTGAAATTTGTGTTTGTAATTTACTTGTTTGTTTTCTTTTCACTCCAACATATATGCCCAAAGAATATATTATTTAGATATTAATCTTTGAACTTATATTTAATAAAAGGGGTATTATAAATCAATGCAATTTGATATAAATCAACACTGAATAATTGTATGTTTATAATTAATTAATTCATATTTTAAAAATTTTACAAATATTACATTATATTCCAGACATTTCATTAGGCTCTATGAAATGAACCAAAATTTGATATTATTCCAGTTTTGCAAGTGTCCTCAGTCTTTTGGTGAACACATACAAGTAAACTTATAGTTATTATATTGTTTGTCAGAGGAAGGACACCTAATGCTTTATGATATATACCAGCAAGTGTTTTGCATTGAGCCTTGAAGAATGAGCAGGATTTACTTGGGCAAGGGCAAATGGCATTCTGGGCTTTCTCTATGTTTGCATGATGTATGTAAACCAGTAATATAAAGTGGGGCTGAAAAGGAGTGCAGAAGCCAGAAGATGTAGGACTTTGCAAATCATACAAAGTATCAAGGCACACTTCTGTAGGTTATACGAAGTCTGGGAAGATTTAAAGAAGATGGATTAAATAATCAGTTTGGCTATTTAGGGAAATCACCCTAGTAGCACTGTGGAAGACATATTACTAAGGAGAAATCAAGAGTGGTCACCAGATTATGGCAGCAATCCAGGTAAGAAATGTTGAGATTGATCTAAGACAGAGACATTGTTGATGGGAAGATGTGAGGGATTTATAAAGAATTTAGAAGAGAATATCAAAATTTATTTACCAATATGAATGATTGATGGGAAGTATGCTGATAGGTGAGAAATTTAAGGTTACTAGATTTCTGGATTGGGTTACTGAGTCACTGGTGGAACTATTAGTTCAGTCTAGGGAATTTTATGAAAAGAGAAGGTTTAATGAGAGATCATCAGGTGGGGGTGTGTGAGGAGGGAAGTTAGTCTAGGACCTGTTGAGTTTTCTAAAACCTATAGGACAATGCCTAAAACTATAATTGAATACCCAAACACAAAGCACTACCCTAGGAGTTCTGAAAAATTTAAACAGCATTGTTTAAATTTTAACAGCCCTGAGCCTCAAAAATTTTGCTGTCAGGGAAGAAATAATACAAGTATCTCTTAGCCTCCTAGGTTGGATCAAACAGGAACACGCATGTTTGTGTGATCAGGATGGGCTGTATGAGTAAGATGTTCCTTGAGGTTCACCCTGCTGGATCATGGGTACTTTAGTTAGCAGAGATGTTGGAGAAGGAAGGAAGGAAGGAAGGGAGGAAGAGAGGGAGGGAGGGAGGGAGGAAGGAAGGAAAGAAAGGAGACCAGAGGAAAACATAACAGAAAGCAGCCTGGTATAGAGGCAGGACACATGAAATATATTTATAGAGCTTCCAGTCCTCAATTTTGACTAAAATTTAA
>JAQIFY010005371.1:0-11079 GCA_028533085.1 Varecia variegata | reverse complement strand
GCATGCTTTCTTCGCTGTCATGAGGCACATAAGATGCATTTTGATTACCAGCCCATTTTTTTTGTTGGGAGTAAATCTGGTGTCACATTCCTAGCAGGTGTGGACCATTAAGACTAGATTGTTTTTGAGATTATTTACCTGATAAATGACTTCCATCACACCCTAGCAATATAGCCAATTCTTTATATAATTGCATGGGTACAAAGGGAGCAATTTAAAGTCTTTGCCAGCACAGGAGATCATCTAGTTCAATAACTAAATTTATTCTATTAATATGGCATAGAGTGAAGCTTGGAAATGTCATCTGGTCTTAAACCTCAGCAGATATGATCACGTCTGATTAATCTGATGTGGTGCATTGTCCAATGCTCAAAAGATGATAGAAAATTGTGATGGCATTTACCTTTTTCTTGCAAATTGTTCTTGAGATATTGCTACTCCCCAGGGTCAATTCACTAAACATTCATCTCTCAGAACTTGCTTCTATAACATTCAAGTCAATTCAACCACCACTCTTAAGGAATTTACTACAATATGTGCCAGGTATTGGGCTACCCACTCAGAAGCCAGCAGTGTGCAAAATACTCCTACTTCCCACCCTTAGGAAGTATGGAAGGAAAGAATGAAAAGTCCATTGGAATTGCTGTACATGGGTTGCTGAATATTCTCTGTTTGTGTCTCCTCCCCTCAGGTCCTCTCTCCGCCTCTCCCAACCATCTGCTGCCCTGAAGGCTAACCTGTATGGATACTGCTATAGTTAATTTTATGTATCAACTTGGGTAATGTATGGTGGCCAGTTGTTTGGTCAAATACCATAGACGTTGCAGTCAGTTAAGGTATTTTTTTAGATGTGATTAATATTTCAAATACTAGACTTTAGTAAAGCAGATTATCCTCCTGTGGATAGACTTCATCCAATCAGGTGAAGGCCTAAGAGCAAAGACCAGGGTTCTGCAAGAAGGAAGGAATTCCACCTTAAGATTGCCTTCAGACTCAAGATTGCAACATCAGCCCCTCTCTGGGTCTCCAGCTTGCCAAGCTGCAGATTTCAGGCTTGTCAGCCCCCACAATCACGTGACCCAATTCCTTGAAATAAATCTATCTCCATATGTGTGTGTATATATATATGTAGATATATTTGTGTATATATATGTATATGTGTGTGTATATATATACACATATACATACACACACATCCTATTGGCTCTGTTTCTCTAGAGAATCCTGAATAATACAGACCTTACCTATAGGCTCCCTATTTTCTGGCTTTGGATTTGATTTGGTCAATAGGAGATAGAGAGAACAGATCAGAGGGAGGAAGGAAATTGCCCCCTCCGGCGGGGCCCAGGCTTACCAATGACTGCGTCTCTCCTACTCAAGGCCATGGCACCTGTCCTGTGGCCCTTTCCTATTCTAATGTCATAAGTCTCTCTTTGGGTGTTGGTAACCACTCTGTCCTCTTCCCCTTCAAGTCTAAAGGAATCAAGTTCCTCATGTTATTCATTTGGGATGTTTACTATACCTTCTTGGTGTTCTTTAATCCTACCCACATCTATGTAAATAGTTATTTCACCTAAGTTCTCCTAAATGTGTCCATTTGAATGTGCCAGCTATTTCCTGTGGAGACTGTGAGTCTGATTTATAAACATTCAACAAAACACCCTTTCCTCTTTTACTTTAGTCAAAAATAGCTTTGGAATACACAGTATTCTGAGATCCAATGAGTGAATCACTTTTTACTGGTGTCTATGAATTATTTAGGGATTAATTCTGTTCTGTGTGACCCAAACCTGTTTACAAAGAAGTTTTTTTTTTATTATTATCTTTAGAGCTGGAAGGAAATTGATTAATCATCCAGTTCAACTATGATTCAATTCCATTTTCACACTGAGAAAACTAAATGCAGAGAGGGGAAGAGACTGCATAGGATTACACAGGTCGTGATAGAACTGATTTTAGAACCCTGGGGAAACTAACATTGTTAAGGTGAAATTTTATGTCTTAGTCCATGATTTTAAAAATATCTTAGATAAGGAGAATTGTTCTGAATAGACTATAGAGGAGATTATTTAGAAGTCATTCTGCAAATAAAATGAGGTTCCCTCTGAAGAGCTGCTATTCATTGGATAAGCCAACATTGCACTTTATTCTCAAATTTCTCTAGTTATGGATATTCAATCTCCAAATTTTGGCAGTATATCCTCTTAGCAGAAGTGTATACTTATCTGCACAAAGACCTATAACTCTTCCCAAACACAGAGGTCTTCTCTCACTGTGAATACAATCAACAGATAATAACGTCTATGGCTTTGGTGGCAGTCAAGGTTGATGAATTAATAAATCTGTACAATTGGTTTCTATTGGAGCAAAGGTCTGTACGTTTGCTTATTTGAATCTTGTTTATTAGTATCAGAGGCCATCCTAACACTTCTGATGGTCTTGTTTCTGATAAATTGGACAAGCCTATCCAAAATGGAAATTGTTTCTAAATATGGATCTTAATAGTTTGGGCAATTATCCCTTATCAATGTTTTTAGGAATTTGGAGTAAACACGTAGGACACTATAGCATAGTCAAGAACCAAAGGCAGACTTTTCTGGAGGCCTATAAAAAAATGTGTCCAAAGGAACATAGCAGCTCTCCACAGTCAATTATGGTAAGCCACTGAATAGCTGACAGGCCTCCCTGCGGTATTTCTGACTGTCTTGCCTGCAGCCAAACCACTGAAGCTGAAACTGTTGTACTCCACTTGCTAATCCCCTGAACCCTGCAGCCCTCCCCTACTGTAGAAGAGAGTTCCTTTTCTGGCTTCCTGCAGGCTCCAGGAAAAAAGAGTTCATTTAGATTTAGAAAGGTTGGGATCCACCTGAGCCCCAGCACCACAGGAGCCTGTCCCCAGCCAGGGGCTCAATTGTCAGCTCAGCATTTAAGTGCTGCTTGGAAAAGGGGCAAAAGCTCCAGCTGAACTGGTAATATTGGCTCCTGCCCTCCCTTCCTCCCTCCCTCCCTCCTCCAGGGCTCTACCACCTGCCACATACTTTTTAAAATATAGATTAAAAGCTTCTAATTCTATTTTTAGTTAAACTGTATTTTGTCACCTCCAATGTGTTTTTCTCCCAGACACCAGTGTGGAGGTGTGGTTGCGATTTGTCAGTGGAGTCACAGGATAGCAGGAACAAGAGTTTTTGAAGCTCACACCCTCTTCATCACAGCACTTTAATTTGGGTTTTTTGGGAAGAAAATGCATGATCATTTAACATAGAATAAACGCCTTAGGCTTGCCTTCTTTACCCTTGGGCTGCATAGGAAGTCTACCACCCAAGGAACAAGATGCCTGGACTGCGCAAAGCCCAAGAGGGCAGAGACTTGTGCAGCTTCAAATGCTCTCAAGCAGCAAGGAAGGAAGGAAGGAAGGAAGGAAGGGAGGAAGGGAGGGAGGAAGGAAGGAAGGAAGGAAGGAGCTCACATTTCCATACAATACATTTATCTGATCTTTATAAAATTAATTGAGCAGTATGGTAGGGTCCAACATATTGAAGGGGAAAGGAGCTAACATGCGATGAGTTTTTGCTATGTTCTGGGTGCTTTATGTAATTTCCAATAAAAATATTAGCTTATACTGATTAAGCTCTTGTAGTAGGCATTATGGGAAGCATTTTATGTGCTTTCACTCATATCATGCTTATAACCATCCAGGAACTATTTTTGTCCTGTTTCAAGGGAGGAAAACTGACACTGTCCTAGGACTTTGGTCAGTGCCTGAACAGAGATTTGAACATAGAGCACTATAATATCTATCATCTTCAATTTTTAAAACTCCTCGCTCACTTAAGAACGTTTAGTCCTGTCATAAAACTAGAAAACTAAGATTGGATGTAGTTACATAACTTGTTCAAAATTAGGCTTCCATTTAGAGATAGAAATAGTTTTATATGATGCCCAAAGCAGAAGTTCCATCCATGGCATCTCACCTCCTGGATTCTGACTGAAATTAACATATTTAGAACAATCTAAACAGAGCTGGATGGAGTGGACGGATGCAGTATTCTCTGACTAGCTGCCCTCACCCACCTAAAACAGTCTTGCAAGGAGAGAAACGCTATCCTCACCAACACGGCCCTGGCCATTCCCCCTGCCTGTGCTCTCCTGTCAGCTACACAGCAGCCTGATTGCTAGGATCCAAGGAGGGAAGGTTGCAGCAGTAGATTGGCATTTTTGCCCGACAGTAGAACTCCAGACATGTAGCATTGCTGGCATTTGTCATACGTTCTTTCCATAAAGATTTGTCCATATTCCGACATGAATTATGAAAGGTCTCGAGTTTCAGAAATGTGTGTACTTCAGCGAGAGCCCTTGCCCCACAAAAATCTCAGTATCCAGTGTGGAGATAGGTATGTCAACCAAACATTGATGAATAAATGCCTTCCGGGCTTTAAGTTGAGATGCTATAAGTAGACCAAAATAAAGTGCCAAAGTTTTCTTGGGGAGTCCCAGAGGAGCTAGTGACTGACCTGAGTCTTGAAGGAAAATCAAGAGTTCACCAGGCGTAAAATCAGCCCCACCAGGCAGAGGTTCTAGCATGTGCAAAGGAAAAGAGGCCAAAGAGCACAGCAGATTCTGGAAACTAAACATACTCCATGATCAGGTTAGAGGTGCAGGGAGAGTGATGGACTTTGTTATATAAAAAGTTTTAGACTGTATTTTCTAAGCCTCTGAGTCATTAAAGAATCTTAATTCCTGGTTGCAGCTCAAGCTGAATCCATCGCTAGTCTTGCTTGAGGGCCTGACATTGGCTCTATTAGGCCGAATGCTCGGTTGCCATGTCTACTTCCTCTCCCTCAGATCTGAACTGATGGAATGGGACCAAACTTCCTGTGACCTCTCGTCCTTCCAATATGACTAGACTGTCCCCAGCCAAGTGTTCACTGGTGGACATGGGCTCCCTGGCTCTGTGCTCCTCTCTCTTCCATCTTCTCTCTTCCCTCCTCCCAGCAATGCTTTGAATCTAAGATAAAACCACCTTCTGCCTTAGTGAATAATTACAATAATAATGGTATTTCTAAGAGCTTTTTGTCTTCCTCTCCCCTTCTGTCCTGTGGAGGCCCCAGGGGACTGATAAACTCAGCAAATGTTACATGATGTGAAAACCAAATCATTTCCAAACGCTGGCTAACAAGGTTACTTTGGAAAGGAACACTACTCAGAAAACAGAAATCAAAATGCCAAGAGGCAGAGAAAAGAATATTCCAATAGTTGCACTCCTGATATCCAAAGCCAAAGGAAATTCAGAAGGACTGAATAACATAACAAAAATTATGATAACATTTATATAAGGCAGATCATCCCACAGGGGAGAATATCAATGAGAATAACCCTTTACATTTGCGGAGCAGTAGAGCACTTAACTTTTTCCAAAATACTTTCGCAACTCACATCTCAGTTGAGACTCACAACTGTCTTGTAAAAGACGGATACTCAGAGAAACTGGGGGTCAGGTGACTGAATAATTGCCCAAGGTCATGGGACCAATAGTGATAAAGCCTAAAGAAAACTCAGGCCCTCTGTGTATGGTCAACATTCACATGATAAGCGAAATTTGACGACTTTTTTTCCTAGAAAATTATATTGTTTCATGAACATATGTTAAAATTGATTATGTACCAATCAGCATTCGAATGTTTAGAGATATTGACCCTGATCATAACCCTGAAGGCACAGAGAGACTAGGTAATTTGCCCAAGTTGCAATAGCTGATAAATAGTGGGGCCAGGATTTGAACCTCTGCAGCCTAATTCGGGAAGCAGAGCTCTTAACCATCACACGATGCTGCTGCAGTGTTCATAGATACAGCCTATTTATGCCATAATTTTTAAACAAAGAAAATGGTTCATCTCTGATCTATTATCTACTGACTTTCTAAGATTGATTGACTTTTTTAAGGCTTGCTCTTTAAATTTCTTCAAAATCAGTGTATTTTTATGTCATAAACCAGGGTTTCTAATGTCTTACAACTGGGGGTCCTCAAGCCCTTTCATAGAGTCTGTGAGGTTAAACCATTTTTATAATAATACTAACACAATATTCACCTTTTTCACTTTCAGTCTGTCACAGCGTACAGTGGAATTTTCAGAGATTACCTAATGTGCAATGTTGCAATGGACTGGACGCAGATGCAGACAGAATACAGCCCGCGTCCATTAGGCCAAACATTAACTTGCAAAAATGTAAAACAATGACACTCTTCTCATTAAATTGTTTTGTTTAGGAAAACAATTATTCTTTATGAAATATATGTTAACATGTAATGGGTTTATTACTGCTGTTTTTAAATAAGTTAAATATTTTAAATTTTTCATTTTTAATTTCTAGTAAGGGAATTATCAAAGGCTATAACTTGTATAAAGCCAAAGCTGTTTGATTGAGGTCCTCAAGGAGTTAAAAAGTGTCAAGGGCTCCTGGGACACAAACTTTGAAAATTCCTGTCTTAGACCATTTTAAATCTAGCATTGAACCTGGCAATGATGAGCTTTAGGGTAGAGTTCAAAAGATAAATAATGTAACATTTTGGAAGTGACATCGTCAATGTCATGTCCACCTCTACTGACTTATTTGTGAGTAAGAAAACCGAGGCCCGAATAGGTTAAGGGTGTGGACGTTTAGTACAAAACTGGAATTAGAATCCATATTTCCACCATAAATTAAACTGAATTTTTCTCAAACTTTAGTTGAATAATAAACTTGAAGCCAGAATGGGAAATAAGAAAATAATAACAGGTAAAATATCATATATTGATAGTATTTTAGAATTTGCAAAGTGTTTTCACACTCATAAACTCTGGCAAGTCTTGCACTTGCAATGTGTAATGCCTAGGCAGGGTAGATATCTCCATTTTTGTTATTTTTATCAAGTAAGCATAAGAATCAGCTTAAAGTTAAATAATGGTATGAGACTTACAGCTAAGTGCAGCGATCCACTGTCTCATCTGTGCTTACCCTAGAGATCTTATTCTCTAGAAGCCATCACTCTTATGTCTTTGTGTTGTTTTTTTCTTTTTTTTTTTTTTTTTGAGACAGAGTCTCGCTCTGTTGCCCGGGCTAGAGTGAGTGCCGTGGCGTCAGCCTAGCTCACAGCAACCTCAAACTCCTGGGCTCAAGCGATCCTTCTGCCTCAGCCTCCCGAGTAGCTGGGACTACAGGCATGCGCAACCATGCCCGGCTAATTTTTTTTCTATATATTTTTAGTTGGCCAGATAATTTCTTTCTATTTTTAGTAGAGATGGGGTCTCGCTCTTGCTCAGGCTGGTCTTGAACTCCTGACCTCGAGCGATCCACCCACCTCGGCCTCCCAGAGTGCTAGGATTACAGGCGTGAGCCACCGCGCCCGGCCTGTTTTTTTCTTATGTATCTTATATTTACAACCATGTTTCTAAACTAATATGCTTATACTTCTATATTTCTTATTTAGTTTATATGCTGTTATTTGACTTCCAGTTATGAAAAATAAGGAATTAGCCTTTGTTTGGCTCACCTATGGCTTTATAAAAATCTACCCCAAAACATAAAAGCTTAAAGGAACAGTCAATCATAACCACTTCTCACAGTTCTGTGGTTCAGCTAGGCTCAGCTGGACACGTCCAGCAGTCTCAGGGGCCTTTATGCGGCAGCAGTTAGATAGCAGCTGAGTCTGGAGTCTTCTCCAAGACTTCTGCCCTCACAAACCTAATGCCTGGGCTGTAAGGGCTCACGTGGCTAAGGGTTGGAACAGCTGAGGCCTGGGGGCATCTACCGGGTCTCTCTCTTTCTACATGGTCTCTCCAGCATTGTGGTCTCAGGGGAAGCAGATTTCTTATGTGACATATGAGGCTTTACAAACAGGAACTCCAACACAACCAGACATAAGTTGCATGGCCTTTTCTGACCTAGCCTGGGAAGTCACTAGCGTCACTTCCGTGGCACTCTGTCAGTAACGAGGTCAGGAGGTTAGCCCAGATTCGACAGAAGGAGAATTGGCTTCCACCTCTTGATGGGAGATTGGTGAGGTCACACCGGAGAAGAGAATATGGATGGGAGGTCTTGACGGGACCATCTCTGGAGAACACAGTCTGCCACAGCGCTCTGCTTCCAGCCTGCACGTCCACACTTCCCTTACTCTGTCATCTCAGTATTCAGTGTTTACAGCTTTATTACTCTGTATCCTCCACATTGTATATTATGCTGAGCCACATAATATACAATGACAGCATCACTTTTCTTTTGCATTGTTTTATTTTCTGGAAGTGAAATGATTGTATCCTCTCTCTCTCCATCTTCTCCCCTCCCCCCTTTTTGGAGGGACTTAATTTCTGTGTTCCTATCACTAATTCTTTCACAAATCTTCAACAGAACTGTAAAAATCACCACATCAGGGAGTCTAATATATCCATTTTTTCTTCCTCTAGATTCTTCCTGGAACCTTTGTCCTCCTGATCCAATGTGTGCAGTTCGAGCCAGTTGCTCTCCATCCTGATAACCAGCTGTCTTTAGGAGGACTTTCTTTAGTCATTAGCCCCTTTTCTTTCTTCTGTGTTAAATCCTCCATTTTATAGATGATATGTCTTCCTTTTTGTTGATTTATTTATTGAACAATTGTTCCCTTAGCTTGGCAAGACAGCATATTTGAGAGGTAAAATCTCTTGAGACCTTGCCAATATGAAAATGAATTTATTCCACATTTACATTAATGTGTCTAGATATAGCATTTCAGGCTGGAAACAATTTTCCCTCCATATTTTTCATTATTTTCATTCTAGAAGATATTTATTATCTAGAAGATATTTCGTTATCTTATAGCTTCCTGTGTATTGTTGAGATGTCTGGTGTCAATCTGATCCACGATTCTTTGTGTGAGACCTGTTTTCCCACCTCTTCCTCAGCTATGTTTGGACATGGCATGATGATGGAGTCCTTTCCTATTCACTGTGCTGGACAGGTCCTGGACCCTTTCAATCTGATGCCTTATTAAGTATTACCTCTTTGATAACCACCTCCAACTGCCACTATCATTTTATGATTTAATTGAAATACCTGCTAGTCAGATATTGTGCCTTCTTTCTTGTTCCTCTAATTTTTTCTCTCTCTTCGTTTCCATATCTTTGTACTTTAGCCCTACTTTCAGGAAGATTTGATCAACTTTTGTCTTCCATTCTTCTATTGATCTCTTCAAAATTTCTACCATCCTGGTTTTTTTAATTTGCTAAGAGCTTTTTCTTATTTCCACTACTGTTTTACAGTGTCCTCTTCTCAATTAATGGAGACAATATTTTCTCAGAAGAATATTAATTTTTGGTTTTTAAATGACTTTAGTTGATTATTTTTAACTTTCTTCTGTTTCTTTTTGTTGATTTTGGTTTCTTTCATGTTGGAAGCTTTCCTCAAATGTCCAGCACACTTAGTGTTTCATGTATATTTAAGAATGAGGCACTAAAAGTTTAACAATTGTTTCTCTATGTGGTTATTGAAAAGGAATCAGGCTGTTTTGAGGGGAAGCTCTCTGAGCAACCATTTCTATTAGTCTTTTCTCCTTGGCCAGTCAGGAAAAGCTAAAGGTCATAAAGCTGGTAGCCTGCTCTTGGGAACAAGGTGGAGAGAAAAGGATAAGATAAAGAACTTAATGCCTATTTTATAGACTTTCCTTTAATCCCTTGGTTTTTAGCACATTAGTCCCACCCTTTAGTGTTCCTGGTGCTCCAAGCTTGCAACCCGCCTGGTTAAATTTCTCCAGAGGATAAGCTGCCCAGCTTCTGCCAAGTGCAAGAGCAGTAGCTGACTGGCTACATGGTAGGAGGGATTGGATTAGAAAGATTCAACTGCTCTTGATACAACTTTCAACTCTTTCTCCTATTTTTAGCTCCACCACTCACCTCCATCTTCCAGAAATTAATAATTCCAATTCCAGTGTGATGAGAGTGTACCTGCATCCTATTGGTGCTCTATTCACATTTATTTAGGTTTAGCTTACTCTACTCTGCTAAATCAGAGACAGCACATTCATCTGCTTTCCTTTCTCCTTGTATTAATATTTGCTGGCACATCTTTCCTGCAATACTTTTCCCATTTTCTTTGTCTTTGTGAGCTTATGCCTTTATTTCTTTATATATACAGTCAGCTCTCCACATCCATGGATTCAATAAACCGTGGGTCAAAAATCTTCAGGAAAGAAAAGCCACAAAGTTCCAAAAAGCGAAACTTAAATTTGCCACATGCCAAGTACTACATTGAATCTACTTAAATGAAGCGATGTGTAGGTATTGTATTAGGTATTATGAGTAACCTAGAGATGATTTAAAGTATACAGAAGGATGCCCATAGGTTATATGCAAATATTGCAACATTTTATATAAGGGAGTTAAACATCCTTGAATTTTGGTATTCAAGAGGGCTTTGGAACCAATCAATCCCCCATGGATATTGAGGGGCTTAGAGGGATTTAGAAGTGAATAAGGGCATGTGTTCAATATGCTGGAATATTTAATTAGAAACTCTGTTTTCCCTTCTTTTAGCTAATGTAAAGAGTCATTTTTCCAAAGTCATAAAGATAGTAACAGGTGGAGCAGGCCCTAGAGACAGACATTTTGGTTTCATTCAAAATAAGAGCTGCATCTATGGTCATTTGCAAACACATTCCAGTTAAAGATTTCAGATGTTACATTTCTGAGGGTCATATGGAAGTTTAAATCTTTCTTGCAAAAATGTACCTCAGGCTAACAGATTTTAAGAACCTGCTTAATGCCATCAATACAAAAGGCTTACGTGCCTTGAGACGTGATACTAAAGCCTCAGCTTTATGTTTTATTTCTATGTCTTTCTCAATTAGTAGATGGAAATCTCTTAACATCATAGTCCAAACTTAACTGTGAAGAAGACAACATATCAGGCAAGTGATTGTGAGAGTTTATTAGCTAAGGCCTATTTAGATTGATTAGTCCTTTCCCAGTGCTATGCTATTACTTTTTTGTTTAGTTTGGAATGTTTTCTTTTTTTTCTCCTTTGTTTTTGTTTGGTTGTTTTTTGTTTTTGCTTTGACTTATTCTTTTTTTTTTT
>JAQIFY010005370.1:0-11079 GCA_028533085.1 Varecia variegata | reverse complement strand
TAAAATAAATATTAAAGGCACTAATGAGTGGAGGAGAAAGACAGGGTTTTCTAAGCGTATTTCCCATCCCTGTTAATCGTACCACTTACCCATTTAGCCGCTCAGATAATAAGCCTGGGAGTCAGGCCAGACTTTTCTTCCTCCTTTCACTGCACATCCAGTCCCACCAGACTAAATGCTGTGGACTTTTGGTTTCTACATAACTTTCTACTGCAGCCTTCTCTCTCACCTCTTGCTTTTACTATTACAGTTGCCTCTTGCTGGGGCCATGTAGTCTACTCTCCACGTTGCTATCATGGGCGGTGAATAATGTAAAGGGTCATTCCTGTGCTTGAAATCCTTCATGAGCACTTCCTGCTTGTGGGATCTGCCTGCGTGATAAACTCTGACTTTGTTGATGAGCAGACCTTGCATGCCAAACCTTTCTAACCTTTTGTTCCACTTCTTCCTCCTCATTTCATACCTCTATCCTCAACCGACTTTACTACTATAAATCAAGCATTCCTAATCCCAAATCTGAAATACTTCAAAATCTGAAGCTTTTTGAGCACTCTTGAAAGGATTTGAACCTAAAATGCTTAAGAAGAAAAATGGCGAAAATTTCCTATTCTGTAATATAGATAGAATTTTGGAAATCGTGTATTCATAAACAAATATTTAATATTTGATTATTTCAACTACATGCAACATGTTTCTGGTTGTACTTGGAAGCTTAAATACTGCTTGAAAAGTACTCACATAGTATAGGATATGATAGCCTCCCAAAAATGTAACAGAAAATTAGAAGTATGGAGTTGCCTCTGACTAATACCACTGGAAAAAGAGCAGATGACTAAACTGTAGACTATATCTGGTGTGAAATGTTTGTTCCCTTGCTCTAGAAATTGATAATCCTTTCAAGTTTAAACTGACTGCAATTAGTGGCCTAAAGAGGTAAGACTTAATCTGTGTGTGTGTGTGTGTGTTGGGGTGTGTGTGTGTGTATGTGTGTGTGTGTGTGTGCACGCACGCACACACGCGCGCGCCTGCCTAGGTATATTTTGGTCTTGTGACTCTAAGGCTTTGTGGAAGTTTAAAAATAAAATAGGGTGGTTTTAATGAATGGCTAAAGTAATAAAGGTAATTGGTATGTTTATCCATGGAAGCAAATTAGTTATTTTTTACTATTTTGCACTCATTTATGGAAAACATATGATGTCACTATAGAAGTTATTATTTCTGTTGACCATCACTGATGGTAGTTATTACTTACTTGGTTCTAGGTGGGCCAGTTCTTAGCAAATACTTCGAAAGTCACTTCTGTCACTATCAAAGAATAGAGGGAATGATCTCAAAGAGCTTGATCAGATCACTGAAATAAAATCACTTGTTCTAATAAGTTATGAAAGTATCTAAAAGACACATGTGACTTTCACTAATAATATTTAATATAACCTCTTCAGTGTTGTTTAACTGGCTCACAATTGGAAAGGCAGGTGAGTAGATTAGGAAATGATTCTGCAAAAGTAGGGCAGGCTTGCTGGCTTAAAATAGGCATGAAAGTAGGGTTATTTGTAGTGAACAGAAATAGCTATTTAGGTAAATCCTAGTGTCACACAAGGGTAAGATCTCACAGTAACCTAAAAATAATACCTAATAGGCCAATAACTTTTTTTTTTTTTTTGAGACAGAGTCTCACTCTGTTGCCCTGGCTAGAGTGAGTGCCATGGCGTCAGCCTAGCTCACAGCAACCTCACACTCCTGGGCTCAAGTGATCCTTCTGCCTCAGCCTCCCAAGTAGCTGGGACTACAGGCACGTGCCACCATGCCCGGCTAATTTTTTATATACATATGTTTAGTTGGCCAGATAATTTGTTTCTATTTTTTAGTAGAGACGGGGTCTCGCTCTTGCTCAGACTGGTCTCAAACTCCTGACCTTGAGCGATCCACCCACCTCAGCCTCCCAGAGTGTTAGGATTACAGGCGTGAGCCACCGCGCCCGGCCTAGGCCAATAACTTTTAAGGTTTATGTTCATACTTAATGGAGTTTATCTTCAATGTGGCCTTTTCTCATTTTTGCAAATCTGCATCAGATTTTACTTGCATTTACCTGAAAATACATATTGTTTATGTAATGGATATATATTGTAGCAGTATAGTGAATTGAATTTGACTGTGAAAAGGCTGCAAAATTTCTTCAGTGCACTTTAGAAACTTAGTTTTTCAAAGTTTATTTAATTTTTATTTTGATAATTATAGATTCACAGGATGTTGTACAGAAATGTACAGGGAAGTCCCATACACCAGCAGTCCCCAACCTTTTTGGCACCAGGGACTGATTTCATGGAAGACAATTTTTCCACGGGATGAGGGGGATGGTTTTGGGGTGATTCAAGTGCATTACATTTGTTGTGCAAACCTCTCTGCTAATTCTAATCTGTATTTGCAGCCGCTCCCCAATGCTAGCATCACCACCTGAGCTCCACCTCAGATTGTGAGACAATGGATTCTCATAAGGTGTGAGCAACCTAGATCCTTGCATGTACAGTTTACAGTAGGGTTCATGCTCCTATGAGAATCTAATGCCACCACTGATCTGACAGGAGGCAGAGCTCAGGCTGTGATATGAACGATGGGGAGCAGCTGTGAATACAGCTTCTCGAAGCTTCACTTGCTTGTCCACCACTCACCTCCTGCTGTTCCTAACAGGTCATGGACTCATACCAGTTCTAGGCCTGGGGGTTGGAGACTGCAGCTATATACTTCTCCCCTAAACTCCTCGCCCCTCTTTGCCACAATGTTAGCATCCCACACCACCTCGTACTATACCAAAACCAAGAAATTGACATTGGCACGGTCCACAGAGCTTGTTCAGATTTCACCCAGTTGTGTGTGTGTGTGTGTGTGTGTGTGTGTGTGTAGCTTTATGCAATTTTACATACGTAGCCTCTTAGAGATTATTTTCATTCTAGCCTATGTCATATTACTTTGATTTATGTATTAAGAAAAAATATTAGCGATTATTTTATGCACTGGTCTGAATGTTTGTGACACCCCCTCCCCTCTGAACTCCTATGCTGAAATCCTAATCCCCAAGTATTAGGTGTGGTTTTCGGGAGGCAAAGTTTTTTGAAATTCTAAAAGAAAATATAGGAGAAATCTTTGTGACCTTGGGATAGACAATTTTCTTAGGTCACAAAAAGCATGAACCATAAACAATGATAATTGGATTTCATTAAAATGAAAACTTTTGTTCTTCTAAAGATGTTAAGAAAATGAAAAGGCAAGTATCTGCACAGATTGGGAGAAAATATCTACACTACATATATCTTACCAAAGATGTGTATCCAGAATATGTAAAGAATTTACAATTTCCTATAAGTAAACAACCAGCAGAATTAAAAAATGGGCTAAAGATTTGAATAGACAGGTCACAAATGAAGATACACAAATGGCCTACAGCATAAAAGAAGATATTCAACACCATTAACTATTGGAGAAATGCAAATTAAAACCACAATGAGATACCACTTTACACCCTTTAGAATGGCTGAAATTGAAATGACAGTTGCTGTTTTGGCAAGGATGTGTAGTGACTGGAACTCTCATACACTGCCAGTGGGAGTGTAAAATTGTATAACTGCTTTGGAAAATTATCTGGCAGTTTCCTAATATGTTAATTATACACCTCTCATACTGCCCTTGGCATTTTACTCCTAGGTATTTACCCAAGACAAATGAAAACACAAGATTTATACATAGATATGTATAGCAGTTTTAGTTAACAACAATAGCCAAAACCAGGAAATGTTTACTAGGTAAACAACCACGATATACTATATCCCCACAATGGAATACTTGGCAATAAAAGACATAAACTACTGATACATGCAACAGCATGGATGAGTCACAAAATCCTTATGCTTAGTGAAAAAAGCCAGACATAAGACTATATACTGGACAGCTCTATTAATATAGAACTCAAGAAAGTGCAAATAATCTGTGTGACAGAAAGTAGATCTGTTGCTGGGGGCAGAGGGAAGGCTGTTTTGGGATAATGGAAATGTTCTTTATCTTGATTGTGCTGGTTTAACACGTCTTCACGAGTCAAATCTCATCAAGTTGTACACATTAGTGGGTGCAGTTAGTTGTACCTAAATAAACTTAAAGTTTGTTTTTAGAAAAAGAAATGTGGAGCCTATACTGTAAAATTAATATAGGATTTCATGTAAATGACTTACTTTGGCTAAAAAGAGGTTGCAGGCTGATAGACTACTGTAAAATTAAAGTGAAAGCCTGAAAGAAGAAAATAAACAGAGATTCTCTGCGAACTAGAGATCAGTGGTTTGCTTTAGAAGGATGAAATTTACTTTGAAATATTGGCTGGAGTTGAAAACAGTCCTTTTAGAAGGTATGGTTAGGTAAAAAATATTTGTAGTACATACGACAAGAGGGTTACTTTTTTTTTTTTACTAGCTTTAATGTATGAGTGTATTTTTATACATGTTTTATACTTAAAGAACTCCAAACACAGGAAAATATGAAGAAAAGTGAGCAAAGGATATGATGTTTATACGTAATTTATAACTGGATAAATTCAAATAGCAATAAACATAAGAGCTTTTAGATGTATGAACACATTATTCAGAATAGCAAAAAAGAGAGAATAACTGTAATGTTTAATAATAGCATATTAACGGCGCCGCTAGTGTAGTGGTATCATGCAAGATTCCCTAATAATAGCATATTAGTTAGGTGAATTATATCCATGATGCAAACTCTGAAAATTATATTATAGAATATTTATTGACATGAGAAAATTGTAGTAGTTTATTACTAAATTAAAAAGAAAGTAGGGCCAAAGTAGTTTGATTAGCAGAATATTTATAACTGATACTATATCAGTAGTAGTATGCTATTCTATTTTCATAAATTCTGTATTTGAAAATGTCAAAAAAAGTTTTAAAATAGCTCAAAAACCTTCACTTTATAACACTATATGAACCATATTTATCAAACATAACTCTATATATGAACTTTATTTTTAATGATAAGTTAGAATCTTTAAACTTGATTTTAATAAATACACACCCTAATAAAAGTTTATTTACATTAGATATAAAGCTAATTATTACCCCTAATTGCTGGGTGATTTTCTAGCCCTGTGGAAACAGGTGGTGAATTTTTGTGTCTGCTGATACCCAGCAATACTCTGATTCCTGGCCGAGTTCCAGTCAGATTGGATGTCGGTAATATTACTGTTGATTGATTAATTTATAAAAGTTTTATAGACATTTCTAAAGTTTAATTTTATTTATTTTTGAATAAGTAATATAATAACATGGTATAAAATTTAAAAAGGTATGTATCAGGCTGGGCACGGTGGCTCATGCCTGTAATCCTAGCACTCTGGGAGGTCAAGATGGGAGGAGTGCTTGAGGCCAGGAGTTTGAGACCAGCCTGAGCAAGAGGGAGACCCTGTCTCTACAAAAAATAGAAAAATTAGCCAGGTGTGGTGGCATGTGCCTGTAGTCCCAACTACTTGAGAGGCTGAAGCAGCAGGATCACTTGAGCCCAGGAGTTGGAGGCTGCAGTGAGCTATGATGATGCTATTGTACTCTAGCCTGGGCAACAGAGCAAGACGCTGTCTCTAAAAAAAAAAAGAATATGTAGCAAAAAGTCTTCCTACTTCTAATTCTCAGCCACCAGTTCCCTGACCTGAGAGGGATAAAGCACACCACCAAAGACTGTCAAGAATACATCTATGGTCAAATAAGTTAGATTTGTTTAGCTTCCTGCAGGAAGGAGTACCATACATTAGAAGATCTGTGGGGCATCTCAAAGGAGGGAGTTGAAAAGAGGACATAAAGGGTTTTAGGAGCTGAGGTCAGTCATAAAGTGATGTTGGGATGGAAATTAGTCTGGGCAGGGATTGGCTGGAATCTAATTTGGGTGAGCTTCTGGAACTGTTTTGCCATTAGTATACATGAGTCCCTGAGGAGTTACTGTTAGATCAGTTTGGGGTATTGGAACATATGGGTCTTGGCGAGCTGATATTAAAAAAGGTTTGAGCTTAGATGGTCTGTGATGTATAGTACATTGTGGTTTGGTTTCATACAGTTTATCTGTTTTGCAAGTCCTAGTGTTTTTCTGAGCGTTTGTGAGCACATTGTGGTTACTGTTTTAATTTTCAATCTGTTTCTGAACCTTCACTTTGTGGTTTCTGTTTTAATTTTCAATCTGTTTCTGAACCTTCTTCAGCTAAACTGGAGGATTTACCATTTGGGGAGGTAACGTATCTACTGTCGCTTGATAGGTTGTGAATGTTTATCAAGCTTTTTTGTTTTTTGAGACAGAGTCTTTCTCCATCAACCTCTGTCACCCAGGCTGGAGTGCAGAGTCATAGCTCCTGCAGCCTTGAACTCCTGGCCTCAAGCTGTCCTCCCACCTCGGCCTCCCAAAGGGCTGGGATTACAGGCATGAGCCACTGTGCCTGGTGTATCAAGCTTTTGATGGTAAACATTTTGACCTCTACAAGTACCAGGCCATTTTGTTCTTTTTCTTAGATGATCATTTGTTGAATCCTCTGGTGTGAAAGTAGTTGCACTGTAGCATTTAAGACTGAAGATCACACACTTGGCATCTATCTGCAACAGACTGAAATGCAGACAGTTATTATTATTAAAGTTTGAAATAATGTTCCATATATCCCGTAATCTATTTGAATCTTCCTTTGGTAACCAGGTAATTTTTTTTCTTTTAATTTGGATATGGATTGTTCACCTTTGCGAGTGTCTGAATGATTAGTCCTATGTCCAGTGATTTTCAAGGATGAAGGTCTTGATAATACTATCGATAAAGGAAAGGGTGTCTATTGACAGTGTAGAATCATGAAACAGTGGAGAGAGAAGAAAATAGCCAAGAGAATAAAGGACAAAATCATGCAAAGTACATGGTAATCAGTGGCTTCTGGCATTTGGGAGATTGTGTTTTGATGATCTTGGATCTAAACAGTCTATTCACATTGTCTTTTGCTTCTGGACCATAACAGTTCTGGATCCTGACTCAGCCACTGTGTCTGTCCATAGCAATGATATCAGCAATGTGCATAATTAATTTATTCTCTGTAGTGCCAGTAGTTACGAGTACATGATAACAAATGTTTACAGAAGTTCTTTTGATATATCTTGCATAAGGCTCAATTCCTGGTCTTTAGCTTATAGCCAGGAACTTTCTGTGGATGTAAAGAAGCAGCAGAAACCACTTGTGGAAGATGAGAGTATAGGCTTTAGGTAATTCGTATTAGCCAGTGTTATCAGAATGGAAGAGAGTGGAATCTATTACAGTAAAGTACATAATCAATTTTGTAAAGATTTAGTCACTGATTGTACTGGAAGTAAAAACATGTTGAACAAGGAGGACATTGGCAAATCTCCTGGCCTGTCTTTCATTTATCCTAGAAAGTGTATTATGAATTTCACCAATACAAGCTTATTTAAACCTGGAGATCAATTCTTTTTGTAGATGGCTATTGTGTCAGTCTTTGTACATGAATGTATGTTTTCTTTAACCTGAAAGATACCCAAATGTTGAAGTATATTTATGTTTAACACATTTTATTATATGTGATTTACTTAGGAAGGCTCAACTTAACGATTTATCGTTTTTTTTTTTCCCTTTTAACCCAAGTTTAATAAAGCAAAGAGCTCTTACAATAGTTTTGAGTTAATTAAAAGTTGGAGAATGCCAAACAAAGCTAATAATTTATATAATCCTTTAAAAAATTTTTAATAAGGTAAAGGACCAGAGTTTTGTGTTATCTAATGACCATTCAAACCAAAGATGTTGTGGGTGTGAAAGACATCTTAACAGTTTTATTATTCTGAATTTGGGAAAGACAATCAAAGAGAATTGTCATGTAGTTACAGGCAATATCTTTAAAAACACAGCAATAAGTGACAGTGATTATTAGGAATGTTACCTTTTTTCCAAAAGTAAAGAACTTAAGAAAAAATGATACGAGTATGTCAAAAAGCACAGAGAGACCCGGTACGGTGGCTCAGGCCAGTAATCCTAGCACTCTGGGAGGCCAAGATGGGAGGTCAGGAGTTTGAGAACAGCTTGAGCAAGAGCAAGACCCCGTCTCTACTAAAAATAGAAAAATTAGCTGAGTGTGGTGGCACATCCCTGTAGTCCCAGCTACTCAGGAGGCTGAGGCAGGAGGATGGCTTGAGCCCAGGAGTTTGACGTTGCAGTGAGCTATGATGATGCTGCTACACTCTAGCCGGGATAACAGAGCAAGACTCTGTCTCAAAAAAAATTTTTTTTAATTAAAAAAAAAAAAAGCACAGAGAGTTAACAGAATGTTTTGGTGAGTTTGCCTTTTCCAGGTTTTGCATCTCCTAGGCACACCAAAATATGACCTAGTTGGTAACAGGTCAAGGAGGTCTGCACAAATCGGAGTTTTCAGTAAACTTTTTCCTTTTTATTCTTGGATTTGGGAAGTCTTTTACTGAGGCAGTTTTCGAATTTGCATTGCATTTGGAGGCCTCCCCACGTTAATTAAATACAGACTAAGCTAGGCATGGTGCCTGTAGTCCCAGCTACCCGGGAAGCTGAGACAATAGGATTGCTCGAGCTCAGGAGTTTGAGGCTAACCTGAGCAACATAATGAGACCCTGTCTCTATCCTTGAATATTCAGAAATCTCTTTCTTTCCTGTTGTTTTAAGGTGTCTCTTCAAATAAGGAATCTTCATGTTAAAAGTTCCCCAAGATGCCATTTGTAATTCTGAATTTTTCTTTGGTGGAATTAAGCCATTTGTTGAATTATAGTCATACAAAATCTGAAAACTCGAAGGAAGCAGATAGAGGAGGCCCAGAAGAGACACAGAGTTAGACTGAGAAAAATCTCAGGTGACTTGCAGTGGTTGGTAAGAATGACTCATTTGCAACCACATGTCTCCAGAAGACATGATATGTCATCGAAGACCAGCTCACCAACTGAGGGCAGCTCCAGGCAGACAGAACTAAACAAAACATTTCTTAGGATTATAAGGACTAAGAAAAGTCTTTTACAGAGTTTTAGAAAAGGTGACCTGAGGCAAAGTTTAACCAAAGATATTGGACTGATGAAACAAACTTTCTGAACTGGTCAACCTTTGAGGCTCGTTGGAGGATGGACTTATTAGGCCTATGTCTCTCCTCTCCCTGGGGACTCCCTCTTACAGAGGAATGACACGGAAGATAGTGAACAAGCAGGTGGGTGATAGGAATGACATTAGTTAGGCAGAAGCAAATTACACTTGGGAATAGTACAATCTATTAAGATTTGAAAAATCAGAGGACCCAAATATCACCGTGACACTGAAGTGCTTAATAAAATTATTGGAGCTCAGACACCTCATTGTTGCAGGAAAGGTGGTCTTGAGTGGGTGGAAACTCAAAGGTCTCAGATAGCCACACTATTACATTGTTGCAGGTATCTCCAGAAACAAGGGGCTCAGCTGATTCTTAGTGGAAACTCCAGTTGTCAAAGCCCACTGACCAAAAACCATGAAGGATTTATTTGTAGTTTTTTTTTTAAAAAGTTGGGTATATTTAACTTGCTGCAACAAACAGAAAGAACCAGAAGTACTAGTGCTCTCTCAGAAGGGGAGGCAGTTAGGAAAGGGTACTCATCAGGTACTGTGTTTCATTAGTGACAGTTGTTAGATTGTAGGGTAGAATTTTGTAATCTGGACAACAGTTAGAATTTGTAAACAAGATGAGTTGCTAGAACTCATGAAGTGCTAAGTGTTAGATCAGATCTAGTATCTGTGTAGAGTTACTGTTAAATTAATTTGCCTGAGATCTTATCTTTGAACTTGTATCTGAAGGATCCGGTGAAGAATCTCGTCTGAGTCTAGATAGTCTGTGATGTACATGTGGTTTGGTTTGGTTCACTTTATCTGTTTTATGAGTCATAGCACAGTTACAAGTTTTGACTTTTCTTTCAATTCTAAGAGACAGCCAGTGTGTACTTCCTTGTGTATACATACACTGAAAGTGTATTTGTAATTGTTTAAAGGTCCTAGAAAACAACTTTAACTTCATGAATTACCTGAGAGTGTGTATTAGTTTTCTATTGCCGTGTAACAAATTGCCACAAACTTAGTGGCTTAAACTAGCACCCATCTTTTAGCTCATAGCGGTATAGGTCAGAAGTCCAATCATGGCATGGATGTCTCTGCCCAGAGCCTCAGGAGCTGAAATCAAAGTGCCCTCATTTTACATTTATGGTTTATAAACTGGTGGCTGTTAGACACCAGGGGACCTAAAGCAGACAACATTACTGTTGCTACAACATCACTAGTTGATAGAAATTTTTCAGCTTCATCATAATTTAATTTTTATTTTTTTTAAGAGAAAGTCTCGCTCTGTTGCCCAGGTTGGAGTGTGGTTGTGTGATCACAGCTCACTACAGCCTTGAACTCCTGGGCATTATAAAGTAGACAAATAAGGAGATAACAGCCAATTTTTAAATATCACAATTTTTTTCTGTTGCAGTTGCTAATTCACTGTGATATAAATATATAAACTTTGTACCCAGTGTAAACTGAAGTCGTTGTTAGCATTTCCAGATTAGAAAACATAACAGGACTTTCCATATCTATTCCTCTTTTATGCTGTTAGTGCAGCAAATTATTCTCAGACATAGCTCCATCCTGTTAGTAATGTTCTTCTTGTTATCGGTAATAAAGTACATGAGGCAACTAACTACCTTTTGAAAATGCAGTATGTATCCATGAACTCAAGTCAGGCTTCCAAAACATACAGTTTCATTAGGTCAGTTCTGTGGAAGAAATAAATGCCATTTTAGTGTTGTGATTTCTTTCATTTTCTTTAACCACAGTTTCATTTTTAACACCTTTTCCACAGATAGAAAAATAAAGATATTCATATCATCTAGTGCCTTGTCTCATTTTTAGCTTGGTTCCCTGAATCAGCTTCAAGTCTTTCATGTTTATATATAAAACATTATAATTTATGCACACACACGTGCACCCACAAATCTGTTAAATGACTTTGACTTTAACTGTGATTTTTTTTTTTTTTTTTTT
>JAQIFY010000537.1:0-19835 GCA_028533085.1 Varecia variegata | reverse complement strand
CGGCTGTGGTGAGCTGTGATCACACCCCTGCCGTCCAGCTGGGCGACAGAACAAGACCCTGTCCCTAAAAGCAACAACAAAAAGAATTAGACCGAGATGTGGCAGAGAGGATGGAGTTAGCAGACAAGTACCTTAAAGCAGTGATTATAAACGCGCTCCATGTTTTCCAGAAGGTCACGGAAACGTGGCCGTGGTGAGGCTAGAAGGGAAGAAGACGCTGGAAAACCCAAGTGGAACTTAGATGGAAACACGGTGTTGGAGATGGACGCCGTGCGGTGGATCGATGGCAGATCAGACGCAGTGGGAGAAGAGACTGGTGACGGTGACGACGGCAGGAGAAATGGCCCCCGCAGAGCCCCAGAGCAAAGGACAGAGGGGTGACGTGGCGGAGCGTCCGTCCCCTGCGAGCAGTGTCAGGCAGCCGGCGCGGGGCTGGAGTCCCCATGGAGAGTGGAAAGAGGGGACGGAACAAGTATCCGAGGGAACGTTGGCCACAATTGTCCAGATATGACAGAAACCCGAAACCACAGGCCAGAGCAGCTCAGTGCTCTCGAAGTGACGAAAGCGTCACACGTCCTTAGCCAGTAGCTCAGAAACAGCCGTAAAGAGAGCAGGTTTAAAAGCAGCCACAGAAGGAGACGTTTGAAGTCGTGGCGGGAGGGCATGCTCACCTGTGTTTGCAGCGACCCGGACGAGTGCTGTGAGCTCGGGTTTCCCGCCGCTCAGGCTTCAGGCCTTGGGCCACGCGCCCTTCCCGCGGTGAGATCGCGTGTTAACAAAGACATGCATGTCGGTCTCCTCCGAACACTTTGTATCTTTCACACGTGGGGTCGCAACTAAATTCCTTTACGAGTGAGTTTGGGTTCCTGTCTGTAAACGTAGCTTACTTAGGTTTAGCCTCTGCCCCTCGCCAGGTGTGGAGCTGCCGGCAGGAGCCGGGCTGTGGGTGGTCAGTCCCGCACTTCGTGGCGCGGAGGGTGTGTGGGAAAGCAAGCAGCGAGCGCGGCTGTTTTTGGGCAGCTGAGTCCTGGGGTCTGGGCCGTGATCAAACGTGAGCCCCCTATGCCGTCCGCCCGCCGCTCTCTGGTGGGGCGACTTGCCCGCCGACATGCGGCGCCTTCTACGTTAGGAAAACCCTTAACGTGCGGCAGTCTTTTCCGGCTTTGGAATTAATCTTCCTTTGAAATAGGAAACATGGGGCCTCCCGGTGAATGGAAGAAAACAAAACTGCCTGGAGTTTTCCTGCAGGAATTAAGACAGGAACCGGGTTCTGCGGCGGCGTCCCAGCCCTGCGTCCAGGTGGGAGGGGCTGGGGAGGAGACCAGGCGTGCAGATGAGTTGCAGAACGATCGTCTGAACTAAAAGCAGTCTCAGAATGCTGAAAACTGTACATGTGTGTGGTGTGTACATACATGTAGGCACGTATGTACACACATGTATGTATATAGGCTATACACACACACACACACCTACATACGTGTTTAATACCTGAGCTGAAAACATTTCATTTCGAGGCCTCCCCTCTCTAGCCCCCTCCAGCCCTAGACACCCCAGTCACCCCTGGTCACTCCTGGACACCCCCAGTCGCCCCCAGTCACCCGGTGACCCCTGGGCAGCCTGCGTGTCCTCAGACACCCCCGGTTGGAGCAGAGACTGGGGGAAGGGCGTGGACCCCGTTCCTGCGCCTGGCGGTGGGGTCAGCTGCACTCACTGCTTCTGCTCCCATTCGCGCCTGGTGACATGGAAACCCCGTCACCCTGTCACTCTCTCCCGGCACAGGGAAGGGACTTGTGGCCACCCAGCCTTGGAGCCAGGTTCTCACGGGCCCCTCCTTGCCTACGATGTTTCTCCCGTGTGACGTCGGAGTTACTTTCTCAGCAGGCGGCCAGGGCGCCCGGTGGCTCCTTCATTCACCCTCGCGCTCCTCACAGTGCGCCCTGGGCGGTGGGTGTCATCAGCCGTCCCCGACAAGCGTGGGCCCTGCGGGGACCGTCCCCCTGGGCCGGGGTGTTCGCTGGTGAGTGCGCAGATGCCCGCGGAGAAACCCTCTGGGCCCAGGAGCCTGCGGTGCCCCCTGCCCTGCTTGCCGAACAGCCGCGCGGTGAGAGCCTGCGGTGGGATGACACGAGGGTGACGCGGAAGCCTCGTGACTCCTGCCTCACGGGAAGCGAAGTTGCAGCGAAGGCCGTCCTGGGAGAGCGTGTGTCTGGGGAGACCTTTTGTTTTTGTTGAGACAGAGTCTCGCTCTGTTGCCCGGCTAGAGTGAGTGCCGTGGCGTCAGCCTAGCTCACAGCAACCTCAAACTCCTGGGCTCAAGCAATCCTCCTGCCTCAGCCTCCTGAGTAGCTGGGACTACAGGCATGCGCCACCATGCCCGGCTAATTTTTTCTATATATATTTTTAGTTGGCCAGATAATTTCTTTCTATTTTTAGTAGAGACAGGGTCTCGATCTTGCTCAGGCTGGTCTCGAACTCCTGACCTTGAGCAATCCACCTGCCTCGGCCTGGGGAGACCTTTTGGTCCCAAAGCTGCTGCTTTTCTAGGTACAAGTTTCAGGTGTTGCTACCACGGAATCTCTCCACAGCCCTGCCCAGGAGCACCGGGGGCTGGTCCCTGCAGCGCCTGGCCCAGCTGGGGAAGCTGGCTGTCACTTTGGGGGGACCGAAGACTTCTTCACTGGCGTGTGAAGGCGGCTCGCACCCCCTGCGTGCCTTGGTTTCCCCTCCTGATCTTCCACTCCAGAAGCAGCAGTTCAGACCGACACTTGCCCGCAGCGCCGGAGCAACTCACAGGGCCCGGGCTGCACGTGTGCCGTGAAGCTGCCTCGGCACATCTGAAACCGTTTAGCTCTCGAAGCCCAGACTCGACTTCAAAGCCCGCCGTGGGGTTTCCAGACAGACGCGCCGGCGGATCACCTGAAAGTCAAATTCCACCCGACGGCGACGGCCCTGCCGACGGGGCTCCGGCACCTTCTTGTGAGAATGGGGTGCCCCTCCCCCCGCAACCTGCACCCTGGTGACGTCTGGAGCACGCTCTGGGCGTGGGAGTTCCCTGCAGTGAGGAGCAGGGGCTGCTGCGCATTTAAGGAGCTTGGAAGCAATTGCAGCCCCAGGACCCCCATCCCCCGCTCTTCCCCGGGCCCCACCCCCACCCTCCCAGTTCCTGCCCACCCTTCCCCCACGCCTGGCACGGTGCCCCCTGCCGGGGGGCTGTGGACCTCACCTTCCTGGTCCCTGAGCCTGCACCCCGGACCTGGCTGGCCTCTCTCCAGAAAGCACCAGGCAGGGACATTGGCCACCTGAGTCCCCAGTCCCCACTCCCAGGGGAGCCTGTCCCCTGTGTGCCACCCCATCAGAATGGTGACCAAATCACAGGTCTCTCCCAGGTGCCCCTCAAGACCCCCAGGTGCCAGCCAGACACCGCTGGGAGCCACCTGGGGCAGACCTGTGCCCACCGCCCACGCCCAGGACTCCGTGTCGGGGCGCTGTCCCCGCCCAGGCTCACGCAGGCGCTGGCAGGATGGCAGTGCTGGGCCCAGCCCAGGCTGCCCCAGTCCTCGGGGCGCGAGGGGGCAGGCTGAGGCCACCGGGCAGGGCGCGAGGGGTGAAGTTGCTGCGAGCAGGCGGCCCGGGGCCTGAGCACCGAGGCGTGTTTCTGGGAGACGGACACAGAACGGCAGCTCGGTTCATGCCTGCCCTGGAGGCCACGGCGCGCAGAGGAGCCCTTTGCCCCCAAAACCAGGTAGGGACTGCGGCCCACAGCCACCGTCACGCGGGAGCGTCTGGCCTTTGACTCCACAGAGGGCCGGGAGCCGAGATCCTGTGTGAGACCCCCCACTCCGTCCCGCTGCTGCCGAGGGACACAACTCAGGGCCGACTGCGGGGGGTAAAGAGCTCAGTTCTGCCCTGGAGGCTCCAGGAGCAGATGTCCTCGCTGTCACGTCCGGGGTGTGGGCCGTGGCGTCTGGGATGGCCGCCCAGAGCGGCCCTGCAGGGCAGAGGACGAGTGTGCAGTGCCGCGGGCTCTGGTCCCTGGGGCCGTGTGGCCGGGATTGGACCCATCTGCCCCTGTCCACGGCGGCGCTGGTGCGGCGGGCAGGGCCCGACAGACTCCCGGTGCGGCACCGGCCGACTGCTTCGCGGGTCCTGTTCCCACTGGGATGCGGGCCCTCAGGGGCTGGGCGTTTTGGCGTCTTGATCAGCCCCCAGAGTGAGGGGCGGGCCTGGGAGGACAGCAGGGGTGCGGGGCAGCGCAGGCAGGGGTGCGGAGGCCCGGAGAGCTGCCCGGGGCTGGGGTGCCGGGAGGACCCGCTGAGAGCCGGGTCCAAGCACCTCTGAGTGCAGGTGGCTTCTGTGGACTCGGAGGGTGTGGCGGGGGCAGGGGTGGCGCCTCGGGGCGGTAGGAGGGTGGGCTGGGGAGCCCCAAGCCAGTGGCTTGGCCAGGGAGGCCCATGAGGAAGGGGCGCGGCCACCCCAGTGGGGTCGGGTTGGAGGGTTTTACATGAGGCTTGGGCTCCTTGGTGGGGGGCGGGGTGGGGGGGCCTGGGGCAGAGTTGGGGCCCCTCGGGGACGTCAGGAGGTGGGGGAGGAGGAGAGCCCTGCTCTGTGGGATTTGGCCGCTGAGCAGGTCCCCCAGTGGGGAGGGGTCGCACATCTGGGCAGATTTTATACGCTGCAATTAGAGCTCTCGGGCCTTCTATTTAACGCGAGTGGGGAAGATTACAGGGCATTTTAGTAACCGGGACAGATCTGACTGAAACCACCAGTCTCGGAGGCCAGAATGACTTTTCCCTGCAAACGCTCATTTTTCCCTTACTTGACCCTCTCTGCATCTCAGAGGTGGTTGTCGGCGTAGCTCCTAGAAGACCCCGTATGTTCCAAAGCCGTGACACTGTGGGTGCGTGTTCAGAGTGGTTTCCCCGCGGTAGGCAGTTCTGCGCTGGCTGCCGCAGCCTCTGACTTGCCGCGCCCGGCGTGCCCACCTGGCCGAGGGCCCCTCCCCGGGGGAAGGGCAGGCTGCACCCCAGGGCTTTGGCGCCACCCTGGACCCCACGGGCGCTGGGCTGCATCTTCATAGAAAAAAAATTAACCCAATTTCAAGTTTTTGGAGACGGTTTGGTGTCAGCCCCACGTCCACCTGGGCCAGAGCTCCTTCCGGCTCAGGAGGACGCGTCACCACGAATCTGAACGGGCCTCGTAGGCCCAGAGCGAACTCTTAGCACCAACCCAGGTCTGTGGCCGTCGGTGGCGTGGTCGGGAGGGACGTGGTCTCTCGAATGCTCGGATGTTGCGTTTCTTACTAAAATGAGCTCAAGCTCTGCTGCCTCCGTGAGGTCTGGTTAGGGGCTCGTGGACGGAGTGTGTTTGACTCACAGGACGACCCAGCGTGGGTGACTTTCGGCCTGTTGTGGATGGGGGCCCAGTCCCCCCCTCTGCTGTGGCCTGGGCTGGCAGCCGTCTGCGTGGAACCTCCCACCGTCCCCTGTGAGGACCCTGAACAAGTGCTGTGGCTGAGGGACCTGGGTCCAGTGGTGTCCCCAACCCTTTGCCGCCTGGGGTCAGGGCATCTGGGGCGTCGGGGTGTGCTCAGGGGTGACCCTGCGGGGTCTGCAGCCCCTGGGAGATGAGGAGAGATGTGGGGCCCCACCTGACCCCGCCAGGAGGAAGGACGAGGCCACGGACCACGAGGGCGTAGCCTTGGGCCAGACGCGCTGGGCAGCAGGCGGGGTGGGTGAGGAGGGGCTCACGTCACGCTGACCCCTGAGGGGGCGGTGGGGGCCGCACTCACAGCCTGTCCTCCCTGCAGGAGCCGCCCAGCAGGGACGCCGAGGAGGGGCCTCTCCGGCAGGACCAGTGTCCCCTAGAGGGTAAGTGCAGCTCGGCAGCGCCTCCCCCCAGCCTCACGGACGGGCCCTGCCCAGGCACAGGCGCAGCCCTGCCCGTCACACGCAATTAACGCCTGGGCGCACATCCCCTCGGGACCTTGGCGGTCCGCAGGGACAGGCAGCTTGGGCCTGCTGGGCGGGGAGCAGAGGCCACGTCTCTGCGGCTGAGCCCCACGTGTGTGGTACGTCTGTGCACTGGGGTGTCCGGGAGCCTGTGCAGGGTGACCTGCTGACCCCTGGGTCAGGTGTGGGTCTGAGGACGGGAGAGACGGTGGCCCGGCCTGAGCACTGCCACGCACTGTGCTGTGGTGGCCTCAGCCCTCCCTGAGGGGTGCACGGGGCTTCGCCAGGCTGGCCGTGGGGCGTCCCGGCCCCGGCGCAAACACCTGTCTGCAGGTGCTGAGCTGGGGACGCGGCTGGGGCGCCGCAGGTGCTGCCTGTCCCTCAGGGCCAGAGAGGCCACGCGGGATGCCACTCCCCCAATGCACTCGGTGCGAAGGTGGCCTGCGTGGGCTGTAGGGTGGCGGCAGCGGGAAACGGGCTGTGCAGAGGGGAAGGGCCAGAGGACGCGGGGACCACCCTCCAGGGCCCGAGGGGGCTCCCTGCACGCTGCGCTGTGGCGTCCGCGGCACCCTAAGACCCAGGGGGTGGCGTGAGGCACCGTGGGCTGGGCCAGGAGGGGCACCTGGCCGGGGCAGCCCAGGTGGGGCCTCCCTGCCCCCGTAGGGACGTCTGGGAGGGATCACGCTCAGCGCAGGGAGGCGGCGATGCCCCGGGGCACATCCCCCCGCGTGCCCTCTGCCCCGCGCCCCCCTCTCGCCCCTGCAGTGGCACTGCCCCCCGAGAAGGCCGAGGGCCGCGAGGGCCCCGGACAGCTCTTCAGCGCGGAGGGTGGAGAGCGGGCGGCCGAGGGCCCCCGGGGACCGGGCAGGAAGCGCCTGCACGTGGACGTAGGTCTTCGCCCCGCACCCTCTGCGAGCTCCCTGGGCGGGGCGGCGCGTGGGCTCAGCGCGGCGGTTCCGCCAGTTTGCGCGTTAAAGCGAGACCCGGGCGTGCTGCCCGCCGGCGCTCGGGGGACGCAGGGTGTCGCTGTGGGTGTGGCCGTAAACCCTCCGAGGAGCCTCCCCAGCCTTGGCGCGTGCGGCGCGCCGGCGCGGCGCGCGGGACAGAAAGGCCGACCCGTCAGCGTCCGAGTCCCGCCCCGCGCCCCGCCCCCGCGGAGGCGGAGCCACGGGAGGCCCCGCCTTCCCGCCAGGCCCAGGGAGGTCGCGGTTTCTGGAGCCGACTGCCAAGGGCTTTGTCTCCTTCGGGGTGACGCTGAGCACCGGCATGAGCCGGGTGGGTGTCACGCTGGGGAAACTGAGTCACGGGCACGAAGCCAGGTCCCCACCAGGAGGGAGGAGCGGGGTGAGGACAGGGTCTGCAGAGCCCAGGGCTCCGGCCTCAGCCGCGCGCCCGCCCTCCCCCAGCTGCACACTGGAAACAGACGATCCCCGAGCCGTGTCCGAGGAGACCCCTGGGAAAAGCCCCCCAGAGACACTGCCCTCTGTGGGGTCACGGGTCACCCGCGTGATGTGTGCAGAGGCTGAGGGCCCTGTGCGGGGGACCCCAGCCCGAGTGCACCACTGACTCCCCGAGGCCCCGCCGTGTGCACCCGCAGGCCCTCCGGTGCGACGTCTCGGTGCGGGAGGACGACCGCCAGGAGTGGACGTTCACGCTGTACGACTTTGACCACAGCGGGAAGGTCACCAGAGAGGTAGCGTGCTGTGTGTGCGGCCTCTGTGCCGGCAGGCGCTGCTCCAGCCCGGCCTCCCAGGTCTGGAGTCCGGCCGGGCTCTGTGCACAGACCAGGCCGTGCCCAGATGGGGACGCAGGGAGGTCCGGGTGGGCAGGACCCCCGAGCAGGTCCTGACGCGGCTGGAGAGGCTGCCTGAGCGCTGCAGGGTGTTCCTGCGGCCGGGCTCCAACCAGGGCAGGGCCACCCTTGGGCGCCAGAGGCGCAGACCGTGCCGCCTTTGGGGATGGACTGACCAGCTCGGACGCGGTGTCTGTGTCTGTCCCTGTGGTCCGTGTGGGACGCTGAGTGGACGGAGCAGGGTGGCCCGTGGGTGGGGCGTCTTGGAGGGTGGGCACGGTCCCCTCTGAGGCCTGCTGTGACGCCGGTGCCCGGCCCAGGACGTGTCCAGCCTGATGCACACCATCTACGAGGTCGTCGACGCCTCCATCAACCACTCCTCGGGCGGCAGCAAGACCCTCCGCGTGAAGCTGAGCGTCAGCCCCGAGCCCTCCGGCAAGAGGAAGGAGGGTCCTCCCGCCAGCCAGGGTGAGTGGGGCTGACCCTCGCCGAGGAGCGATCAGTGGGCAGAGGGGGAGAGCCAGGGGCTTCACACGAGGACCCTCTTGCAGACCGGGAGCCCCCTCGCTGCAGGACGGAGGCCGAGCCCGCCGAGGACCCCCGGCTGGCCAACAGGAGGCTGTCTGCCCACGTCAGGTGCGGAGTTGGGGCTGTGGTGGGCAGCCCGTTTGGAGAGGCCCCTGCCCCTGCCCCTGCCAACCCCACAGGCCGTCGACGCCATCTCAGCAGGCCTGGGGTGGGCACCGCCTGCCGGGTCAGGGCCCCGCCCCATGGCTGGTGCCCCGGTGGAGCTGAGCTCCGTGTCTGTCTGAGACGGCCTTGGTGGCCGTGGCCGGGTCGGCCTGGACGGCGGTCTGGACTCGCCCTGGCTCTGGCTCCGTGTGGCCCTGCCCACCAGCTTTGGAGCCCACGGCGCTGGGGGTGGCTGGGGCAGCGGCCACCGTGGTCCCCGGGTGGCGACCACAGAACATCACAGCGTGAGTCTGAGGCACGTGGCATGTAACGGGGAGCCAGGGGTCCTGGTGGGGACGCCCACGACCTTTCCTCCGGACAGTGTGCAGCTGCGTCCATGCACTGCGGGCCCTTCCTCCTGCCCTGCGGGGACGTGGCACTGGCCGGAGCCCCAGGACCCCCGTGCCGCCTGCTGTGGGCGACCCACACTCAGGGGGCACCGCTGTGGCCGCGTGCCAGCGGTCAGGCTCTCCGTGCTCCCCGCAGGAGGCCCAGCGCCGACCCCCAGCCCTGCTCAGTGCGGGGACCCTACTGCGTGGACGAGAACACAGAGCGCAGGAACCACTACCTGGACCTCGCCGGGATTGAGAACTACACGTCTAAGTTCGGCCCCGGTAGGTGCCAGAGACCACACCGGGCACTGGGCCCCAGCAGGCGTGCCTTGCTGGGGACTGGGGGTCCTGCAGCCTTGAGTCTGGGGGGCATCCCCCACCCGGCACCCGGGTCCTTCCACACACCCAGATGTGGACCCGCCTCTCCCTCCCACCACCTGCTGGCACCTCCCACGAGCAAGGCGAGCGCCCGTCCAGGTGTGGGGGGCGCAGGGGGGTGACCTGGTCCGGAAGGGGATGGAAGACCTTGCCTTGGGGTGAGAAGAGAGCATTTTAGGAGAGAATTGCCAGCTCATCCACAAGAGGGGTCACCAGCAGCGTGGCCGCCAGCCTGCCTGGCACCTGCCCTTGTGCCGTGGAGACGTCACCGAGGCAGAGCTGGCTGCTCCCCAGGGCTGGCGGCCAGGGCCCCTCACTGTCCCTGTTAGGAGTCTACACGGCGCAGGAGGGGTCGGCACGAGCAATTCAGACATTTTTAAACTGTCTTTGAGCAGCTTTTTCAGTCTGCCTGAAACGCCTTGGGCCAAGGGCCGGTGCTGAAGAGCCCTCTGCGCCGGAGCTGGGTCTCTGTGGCCTGGGGGTTGTGCTGCGGGGACCTGGCCTCCTGGCGGACCCGGCAGGCAGCTATGCCCTGAAGGACGTGCACCGCATGTGTGCAGACGGCAGCCTGGGTCCTTCTACGGTCTGTTTTATGAGCAGAGTTTGGGGGCCCGAGTTCTGGGGGCACCTTCCCGGGAGCATTTCCTGACACGGCGTAGCTTCCCGCCCTCTCAGCCCTGCCAGGCAGCAGCCCGGCTGACAGGACCCACCACAGGGTCAGGGGTCTGCCTTCAAGGGAGCCGGGCAGAGCCAGACAGTGGGTCACCTGTTTCCTATAGGGTGACAGCCAGGGTCCCCTGGAACAGAGCTGCCCCGGAGCCTGGGCAGAGCCGGCACAGGGCCAGGCTCTCCGGTCACCTCTCCCGACCTCGCTCCGGGCACATGGCCGTCGGCACAGACCGGGCCCAGGCCAGCCGCCGCTGGGGGTCCTCTGGGCATCCCTCCCTGTGTGGCCCTAGCTGACACGTGACTTTTGTGAAGAGGAGACAGAAACCTAAGCCATGCGTCTGGGCCTGCACTCTGGGGCCTCACGCTCTGTCCCCTGCCCGCAGGGTCCCCGCCGGCGCCGGCCAGGCAGGAGCAGCACGCCAGGGCCGCCCACCCGCAGAGCAGGTCCCGCTCCCAGGAGTCGGACACACCCATCCCGCAGCACCGCCAGTCCCAGGTGCTGGCCGACCACGCCGCGCTGGCCACGGAGCCCCGGCTGAAGGGGCAGGAGAAGCCGCTCCTCAAGTCCCCCCAGGGCACAGGGAAGCCGCCCGGGCTGCTCGGCAGCAGCAAGCCTGGCAGAGCCTTCGGCTACTACCTGCCGGCCCCGGCCCCGCCGGACGCCCACCACCCCCTGCAGCCCCCGCCGCCGCCCTACGGCCACCGGCGGTACCGGCAGAAGGGCAGGGAGGGCCACTCGCCGCTCAAGGCCATGCACGGCCAGCCCGCCGCTGTGGAGCACGAGGTGGTGCGTGACCTGCCGCCCGTGCTGGCGGGCGTGATCCAGTGCCACGAGCACCACCACCACCACGAGCACCACCACCACCACCACCACCACCACCACCTGCTGCCCCACCCCTGCTAGCCGCCCGCCGGCCCGGGCTTGGCCTCCCCACCGGGCATCCGGGCATCTGCCCGACGGCGGGTGTCGGCAGGCAGCGCCGGGAGGGACACGGGGGCGCTGCTTCCTCTCCCCGATGCTGCTGTGTCGCCGGCTGCAAAGCTGCTCTGTGTGACCCGTGAACACCACACACGCGAGCGTGTGATTCCAAACTGAGGCCGCGGAGCGCTGGAGGGAGTCTCTGCTCAGACGCTCTTGGCGTGTTTTTCTCAAAGTGCTTCCAACTCTGGGTGCTGCGGCCGTTGCCGGCACGGGCGTGGTGGAGCCAGCAGTGAGTGGACAGGCGCAGCCTTGGTGTCATTCGCTCATCTCGAAGTCTCAGCCTGTGGGTGGCAGCTCCTCCTCGGTGTGCAGCGTCCTCAGCTGGACTGGGCCGCGCAGGACTCAGCGGGAGATGGGAGGCCAAGGGAATTGTCCAGAAATGGCAGAGACGAGGCCAGGGGAGCGGCTGGGCTGGTGCTCGCGGGCGGGGGGACAGGCCCTGGTGTCGCCGGCGTGACAGTGGCCGGGAGGTGGCGGGAGAGGCGGGACTGAGGTCGGCGCAGAGCACGGGCAGGCTCAGGCAGGCCCGGCTCCCGACATCTCACCCCAGGGGCCCTGGCTGCTGAGAGCCGCGCAGCCACGAGCTCCACCAAGGGAACCTGTGTGTCCCCGTCCCCTGAGATGAGCAGGGGGGGCTCTCTGGCTGCTGAGATCGTGGGGGACTTGGCGCTGCTGCCTGGCGCTGTTTTTAAGGGCAAATCAGATTTGTGGTCACCTGGTAATTGAGACTTTTTCCAGGCATAATAAAAATATGTGCATTTTGTAACACGTGATACCCTGTATTAAAGCAGTCTTTTCAAAGAGACTTGGTGCCCCGCGTCAGCGTGTGGCCGGGGGGTGGGGAGTGTCCCTGCGTTTGCGGAAGGGACATTGACACACACGGGGCGCACGCCCCCTGGGTACAGGCAGGCTTCTCCCCACTTCACTGCTCTGAGAAACCCCAAACCAAACCCTAACCCCAGGTTGGGCCTGTGGCACCGGGAACCTCCGCACCACGGCCGGGCCCGCGTGGGCAGGAAGCTGCAGGAGCCCACGTGGTGGGTGCCGGTGCCCTCTCCTCCCTCCGGACATCTGGGGGACTTCGGAGTGACCGCCATCCCTCCTGGGCACTGAGGCCCACGTGACACGTCTGCGTCCAGGCTTTCCCAGGGGCCAGCAATTGGCTTCAAGGTGTGCAGGCAGCCCAAGGCCGGTGGCCAGGTGGGCCTTGGCCTCTGGCTTGGATGTCACTTGCACGTGTCACAAGCCCTGGTGGGGACACCCTGGAGGGACATCAGGGAGGCCGTGCTCTCACACCTGCCGCGTGCCCGGAGGACTGTACGAACTCACGCCAGGGGACCTACCAGCCCCTGACATCCTGGTGCCCCCTCGGGCCAGGGCTCAGTGGACCAGCTGGGGCAGAGGGAGATTCTGTGAGGCCTGAAGTTCGCTGGTTTTAAGAACATAAACCGTTGGTGAAGGTGCGACACCGGCAAACCCGGCAAAGCTGAGCCCGCGGCGGAGGCGCAGCCCCAGCCCCACGGCAGCCTGCCGGCCGCGCCAGCCGTAAAAATAGAAAAATGCTGGAGACCCCCCCAGTGACACGCACGCACCAAAGTGAGGGACCAGAGGGCCACCAGCCGGAGGGAGGCGCCCGTCCCCCCCGGAGGAGAAAGCCCAGAGCCATGACACCCGTGGTGGCCGGTGCGAGGGGTGCTCTGTGGGTCCTGTGAGCTCCGAGCTCTTGGCGCCACTGTGGCGTCCCCTCCCAGCCTCACACAGGACACTGGGGCACCATGGTGTCCCCGGTGCAGCAGCCTCCATCCTTGGCGGCCCCCACACGCCCTCCCCAGCCAGGAACCCCAGGTAGAAGGTGGCGCTCGGGGGACAGCCCTGAGCGTCTGGTCTGACAGCCGCGAGCCCAAACCTGTCCGAGCAGCGGGGAACTCCCAGGCCTTGCTCCGGATGGCTGAGTCCGGCTGGCGGCCCCCGAGCCTGTCCCCTGGCTCTGTGTATCCTGGGTGGCGGCGGGTCCCAGGCAGCCCAGGGGCTCCCGCCCCGCCCACCACGCTGCCCACGTCCTGCTGACCTCACCTCCGAATGTCCCGCCCCACCACCCACGCCAGAGGCCGGGCCGCTGCCCCAGGAATGAAGAGCCGCCTCCCGACGGAGGTCCCCTCCAGGCCCTGCCTCCGTTCTCTCTGCCGGGGCCCTGCGCTCCCTGACCAGCCCCCCGGGGCTCCCCGCAGCGCAGCCCCCGCCCGGGCACGGCTCCCTCCACACTCCTGTGGGCCGTGGCTGACGCTGCCCCCGCTCGGCCTGTTGGCCTCAAGGTGCCACCACGGGGGGACGGGAGGGTTGCAGCTCAGGGACGGTGGGGGGGCATGCCCCCCAGGGGCTGGGCCCTCCACCTGGGGCTTCGTCCTGGGGGTGGACACCCGGGCACAGCGGCGTTTCCCCTCCCTGGGGCCCGAGGACGGCTCTGCCCTCACAGTCACTTGCCAAGGGCCGATGCCGGCCTGTGCCTCGTCCCTCCTGTGTCCACCGTCTGCAGGAACTTGTGCCAGTGGTGTGCCGGGGTGCGGGGCTGCGGGTCAGGCGGCAGCTGCTTAACTGGAGAAGCCACACGCTGCCCAGCGCCCGCCCCGCCCGCACGCACACGGCTCCCTTCTCCACGCAAGGCACCGCCCCCGCCCCACCCCCATCCGGCTCCAGCCACGCCAGTGCGCATGCGGTGGCACTGCTATGGCAAAGCGAATTGCCCCTAACTGTGGGTTTTCTCCATGTTTCCGCCTCATATAAACTGCAGATTGAGCCGCAGATCCCAGCGGGATGGGCCCTTGGTTAAGTGGGCGACTGCGTTCCATCCGTCCGGGCCGTGCGCGGCCCGCCTCAGCCAGCGCGTTTGCGGGGCCCATCAGCCCGGAAGGCCTCGCAGAGGAGCTGGCGCGTTTTCCCGGTTGTTTGACGTTGACGCTGAACGAGACACCAGACTCTTCCGCATACTCAGTCACAGGACTTTACTCCACTAACAAAATCGTACAAAGACAGGGAACCCGTGAAAGGGAAACGGGACATCAGCAGCCACAGTCACGGGTCACATGGAGTTTGCCGTGGAGAGGGAGGGGCTGGCGCCGACACGGGCTGCACACGCCAACCCCGCAGTGCACGTCGAGGGGCCCGGCCACCCGGCAGGAGCCTCCGGTCACCGTGGCTGTCCCCAGCCGTCCCCACACTCAGCCAGTGCCTCCGCCGCGCCCTCCACGGCTGGGCCCTCAGGGTCCCCGCGCAGGCCCAGCCCAGGCAGAGGTGGGTTTGGCCGCCGTCCGGGACCTCCCTGGGTAGGGGTCCCTCCGCAGTGACGCCAACGCCCTGTGCTGCCCTCAGCTCCGTGCGGGTGGGAGCCTCGTCCCGGCGACAGGAGCCACCTCTTTGCAGACAACCTCGTCACCGCGAAAGCTCCCCGGTGTTTAAATAAATAAATATGCCGCGGGGAAAGGAGGCCCAGGTCACTACCGGGACCTGCAGCCGGGGACGGCGTGGTGACCCACAAGCAGAAAGAGCGAAGGCAAAGTGCGAACGAGGCTCACCCAGGGCAGGGACCCGGGGACTCGGCTCCCAGGCGGAGGACAGCACGTCCCACGTGGCATGTGGAGGACACTCGGCACTGACTGTGTGTCGTGCCTGGCGTCCGGCACGTTCACCTGCGCGGCTGGAACGGCTCCAGGTGCGCCCTGGGCGGGGCTGTCCGTGCTCAGGAAGAGGCGGCCGGATTCCCACGGAGCCGGGACCAGAACACGCCCAGGGACGGGCGACCCGCCGGCCCCGGGCCGCCGGCAGAGCCAGGGGTGTGGCGTGGACGGAGCCCTGCAGCTCCCGGCCCCGACCCGCAGGAACACGCGTGAGGGGCACAGACCAGGGGGCGCTGGAGGAAGCCGCACGGAGCCGCAGCCTGGGCTGGCGCTGCCTTCGTCACCGGGGGACGCGTCAGCCAGGCGAGCTGCGTGCACGGCGCACATGGAGCGCGGCCGCCGCCCCCACGGGGAAAGTGCGTCCAGGGACCGAGGGCAGAGTCGCCGGCGTCTCCCCTCGGGCGCGAGGGGACCTTCCAGTCACACCCTCTCGGCCTGTCCTGCGGGGCTGCCCGGGACAGGAGACCCCCGGTGACGGGGAGGCCCGAGGGCCAGGTCAGGCCGGCGTCGCTGGCTGTGCGTGCGGCGCCCGACGCCATCCGGCCTTAGGAGTAGATGGTGATCACCTCGCGGCCGCTGCCCCGGACCAGCAGGACTCTGTTCAGCCCCTCGGTCAAGACCTCGAGGAACTCCATGTCTGGGGTCGCGGGGTTAAGGCCTGGGCGTGTGCAGACGGGATCGTGGCGGGCGGGCACCCCCACCCCTGCTTCACCGAGATGCAGTTTGAGAACAGGCGCGAGACGGGCCGGGACAGGGCCGACCCCGCCTGACCTCGCGCCTGCAGGGCCCAACCGAGGCTCTGACCCCGCGACCCGGGGATGCCTGCAGCCCACCCACCCCGGGCCAGACCCAGCAGGGGACACGGCGCCCACCTCCGCGACAGGGCAGGCGGCCACCAGGGCGCCGTGGAGTCCTCTCACCGTGGAAGAGCAAAGCCCCAAAGCTTGTGGCCAGTCTGAGCCTTAGAACCCAGGAACCCGGCTTCTCACCCCACCAGAGCCAGGGCCCCGGGTCACCTCCCCAGCCCCCGCTGGGGACAGCGGGCCACCCTGTGAGCGCCAAGGCCGGCTGGCGGCCCGCCTCCCCACCCTTCAGGGGACCCGGTGCCTCCCGCGAGGGCAGCGAGGAGATGGTGCCCACAGGGGCCCAGAGGGGCCTCAGCAGCACACGACTCCCCCACGGCCACGGGAAAGCGCCCACGGCCACAGGTGGCAAGGCTGGGCCCACGGCGGGGGCTCAGGGACCGTCGCCCTGTCTCGGGGCCGGTGTGGTGCCAGGACGCCCCACCGCTCCATGGCAGGACGTCCGGGTCACGCTGTCCCGTGGCGTTTGGGACATAATCTCCTCGCTGCCCCCTCAGCATCCCGACCTTGGGGCCCCTGTTCCTTCATCAACGGCTGTTGGCGCAGGACGCGTCTGTCCACACTGGTCACCTGAACACCCGGCGGGCTCCCCGGCACCCTGGCCGTGTGCGGTGTCCTCCCGCCAAACACTGAGGGACCCGCCGTGCCCAGCCTGCTCCCAGGCCCACCGCGAGCGTCTGCCGGCCACAGGGACCAGGGGTCCACTCTGTTGTGCCACGGCCCCCGGGGCAGCGCAGACGCAGGGGTCCCCTCACCGCGCCGATGCCCGGGGCAGCCCCGACTCTGTCCCCCAGTGCCCGGAGCCCCGCCTGACCGAGGAGAGCTGGCCTCGCTCACGGCACCCACGGCCCCGACTCCAGAGCGCGGACGACACGCCTGCACGCGCCCCGGCAGAAAGGATACAGTTCTCATCACCTTGCCGGTTTCTGGGGGGCCCCGGCATGTTCAGCAGGACCAGCTGGGCGTCCTGGGACTTGTTGAGGACGACCTCGTTGAGCTTCACGGCCGTGTGCATCCGCCTGACGTTCGACTGGTCCCTGCAGGGAGGCGGGCCCGGTCGGCGGGCGTCACGCCACGCTCCCCCCCGCGAGGCTCACCCGAGCCCGGAGCCACTGCGGCGCTCACGCGTGTGAGCAAGTCCAGAGTCAGACGGACTCACTGCCCGAGGAACCGGAGGTGACTCCACGAGTCACCTGGTGACAGGCCACAGGGCGGTTTATTCCAAACGGGAAGCACTTGGCCTCCTAGAACCTGGAACTGACCAGCCCCAAAGATCCGCGGTCCCCGAGGGACACGGTAGGCCGCTCTCAGGCCTGCGAGGGAGCCGCGGGGCTCGGCCGGAGGTGCAGGTGCCGCCGCGGCCACTGTCAGGGTCCCCTCCCCGCTTGGCCCAGACCCCGACTCGTCCTCACGGGGGCCCAGTCTCTGCGCCCCAGGAAGCGGCAGGGCGAGCTCGCCTGTCTCTCACCGGGCTCTGCGCGCCCTGCAGCTGCGCGGCCAGCCCGGGGGGGCCCCGCCAAGTGCGTCTGGGGACCCTGCAGACTCGGCCGACGGCACCGCAGGGCCCGGCGCCAAGGACAGCGGCCCCTCCTCCTCCTCTGCCTGCCGCCCCGCCAGGGAGGCCTGTGACGACCGGCCGGGGACGCCGCCCGCCTGGCAGCCCTGGCGTCTCCATCTGTGCTGACCTCGGTCACGGCGGATCCGGGGTCCGACCGCAGCCCCGAGGGAGGCCACCTGCGCCCGGGACAGAGGGGCGGGGGGGCAGACGGGGCCACCCCACCCAGGGTCGGGGAAGGGCCCCCGGACGCCCAGGCTCACACCCTGTGATCAACTTGGCCCTCAAGACAAACAAACCCGATCGCAACCACCAGTTTCCTGGAGAAAACAGGGACACGGGCCCTTTCTGTTCCCTCCAATTTAGTCTGATGAAATTACAGGCGGGGTCTCTGCGTGGCACAATCAGACGACAATTGCCCGTGTGTCTGGGACAAACGGCGATCCCAGAGGTATGTGTGGCGCTGAAGGGTCTGTTAGGGTCAGGAGGTGGCTGGAAACCACACGTAATTCTAAAGCCGGTCTCGCTCGCAAGGGTTCGGGCTCCTGTCCCTGTGCCGTCAGGGACGGGACCGCGGGGGCCTGGTGCTTCCAGGAAGCAGATAAACTGCGCTTGCTCCCCGCAGCCCGGCTGCGCGCGGCAACACAACAGACATGCACCGCAAACACGGCTCATCCGTGGGGAGGCGCTGCCCGAGACAGACACGGTGCTCACGTCTGCAGCACACATACCAAGACACATGCATGGACATGCATACCACTGTGCACAGACACATGCACACACGCACACACACGCTGACATGCAGACCCACACTCACATGTACACAAACAGGTACACTCACACGCACACCGACACGCAAACGTGCACAGACACATCTGCTCACATGTGCACACAGGTACATGCAGGCATGCACACGAACACCCCTAAGCATGCTCCTGGGGACGCCAAGCTAGGTCATGCACACCTCACACCTGCGCTGACCAGGAGAGGGCAGGGCCCGGCCACACCTGCTGGAGGCTCCGGCAGCCCAACCGCGAGCGGCCGCCAGACCAGCCGGGTCCCAGCGCAGGTCCGCGACATCGAGCCCCTAAGTGCGGTTTGTTTTCTGATCGCAGCCCTGCTGGACCTGACCCCGCCCCTCCCACGCGAGGTGAGCCCATGTGCCGGAGGGTGCACGGGCACCTGGTGCGAGTCCTCAGGTGTGCGCGTGTGCATACGTGTGCATGTGGGGGTGGGCTCAAACCCTACTTCCGCGTCTATGGGGTGTTTTGGTTTTAATTCATGCGCTATCTCTGGGGCCATTTGCGGTTTGCAGAGCGACGGCAGGAAGCGCAGGGTCCTGGGCTCCCTCAGGGCCTGCACGTCCAGAGCTGTGAGCCCCCGACCAAACCTCTCGGGGTCCCGCTGTGAGTAACTCGGGGTGAGGGCTTGAGCGTAGCCACGCGCGTCTCACCAGGGGGCCACCTGCCCGGGAGGGAAGACGCTGCCCGGGTTTCGGGCTGGCGGACCCCGGCTGGAGCTCAGACGCGGCAGGTCCCCGGCCCCGACTACAGGGTATGAGGAGCAGCTCTCTGGGGGGAGCAGGGTCACACAGCGCAGTGCGTGCTGGGGACACGCCTCCGAGCCGAGCGCCCTTGGCCTGCAGGGACTGGGACGGAGCCACCGACCGCGGCCGGCACGCGCCTCCCTCCTCCAGGGAGCTGCTCTGGACCGGCCCCGGGTCTCGGCTCCTGGGTGTCGCTGAGAGGAGGGATTTCGGGTGGTGCCCTGAGCCGCTCTGAACACGGCAGATTAAACAGGACACTGGAGCTGAAGCCACAGCAGTGTCCAGCACACTCTGCCCACACGTGGACATGCGCACGGGGCCGGCGGTGCACATGCCATGCACAGCGCTGCTGAACACGCACAGGCACACAGGGCCACACACCCAGGCATGCGAGGCCACCCAGTCTGGGACGCAGCCCGGACGGAGCGAGCAGACTTACAGGTGTCCCCATTCTCTACGCAGGAGAGAGAAACACAGGAAAGGTCACGTCAGGAGCAAACGTGCACGGAACACGGCTCACAGCAGCCGCAGGCGTGGCCTGGGCGGCCCTGTCAGCCGGCGGAGCGGTTTGCTGCGGCCTCCGGGAGGGGCCCCCCCTTCCTGGGCACTCAGGGCTCTGCGGCTGAGCTCCCCATGGGGGCCCCGGTGCCGACGTGGCCCTTGCACCCTGGGACCCAGGGCCAGCACCCTGCACCCCGCAGGCTCCGCTGCAGCCCACGGGGCCTCCGCCGGCCCCAGCAGGTCTCAGAGCAAGGCCGGGGGCAGCCATGGAGGGGACAGGCCCCGGGACCAGCAGGTCTCAGAGCAAGGCCGGGGGCAGCCACGGAGGGGACAGGCCCCGGGACCGGCAAGTCTCAGAGCAAGGCCGGGGGCAGCCACGGAGGGGACAGGCCCCGGGACCAGCAGGTCTCAGAGCAAGGCCGGGGGCAGCCACGGAGGGGACAGGCCTCAGGCCCGACAGGCAGCCTGACGGTTGGCTCGGCTGGGAGCCCACCCAGCAGCCCTGACTGCTGGGGGCAGAGCAGACCTCCCCGCCCACAGCCGCGAGACCCAACCACATGGAACGCGGCCGGGCGCCACGCTGCCCTCGCGCAGTCCCTCGCGGGCCCTGAAGCTCTCCAGTGGGCAGGGGGAGCCCGTCCCCACGGCTGGGTCAGTTCAGCCAGGACCTGTTCCCCCGAGGCCACACGTTCAGGGGACACTCACGGCTTCAGGCTGAAGAGATCTTTGAATCCAGACACGCTGGCGTCCTTGTTCTTGTGCCTTTCGGCAATCAGCTTCTCCCGCGTCCAGGTCATCTGCACCTTGTCTGGCGCGGACGGGGCCTGGGTCCTGGCGGCCGCGGCAGTGTGAGACGCGGTGTTCCT
>JAQIFY010005369.1:0-11079 GCA_028533085.1 Varecia variegata | reverse complement strand
AGTTAAGGAAGGCAAACTTTTAAAGTTAACTTTAAAGAAAGGGTATTGTGAGGTAATATTAATAAGATCAAAGTAATGCCTTGGGAATTTTAACCTATAGAGCCTAAAGACACCACTCAAACATACAAAGATGTATACCCAATAACTAATAATTGAGATTATCTTCTAATGCTATGTTTTATGGAATTGACCCACTATCATATTTTGGTAAAATTACAAAAAGTAATATTTTAGCTAATCATATATTTCCCATCAGTAGCATTAACAAAACTTTAATAATGTAGCTTTTACTAGTACGAGTGGATCCTACTTTTCTTGGGAATGAAAATCAAAGAACTTGTGATAAAACTAGATAAAAAGTCTACCAAAGCTCTAGGTAAGAGGAGATACTTGATTTCTGGTCTCATGGATTAAGTATTAATTTCTGTGAATTAATTTTGAAAAATGCAACAGAATTGTAAATAATGTTGTGAGGCAAAAAAAAAAAAAAAAAAGAGAAGAAATTGGTGAGGGTGATATTGCTGTTTGTCTTTGAATGCTCTATGGCTCAATTCTGATTGGTTTTTGAGCAAGTCTTATTCACTTCTATGAAAAATATTAGAAAAATATAATAACATAATCCAAGATACTTTCAAAATACTTAAAGGCTATAAGGAAATGAGAAGAAAATGGTAATGAGCAACAACAGATGTTTCTTTCTTGGATGAGTAATTAGAGATAGAAATAGCATCTTGCAGAAAGCAAAAGGGTTTTTATCACCAACTCTTTAGGAATTCAGCAAGATATTTCACAAATATGCATGAATTTTAAGACTTAAAAAAGTGAGAAAGAAATGAGATCTATAAGTTCTAAGAGGTGGTGTGTTGGTCCCAATTTTATGCCTTGAGGGGCTGGGAAAAAACCACAAAAGGCCCTCCTTAACAACATGTTTCATTAGCTAAAATTATATAATGATAGATTCATTCCTTTGGGTCGAAGTGTGAATATCTGTATTTCACTGTGTAATCGTAATGTTCTCTGGAGTGGTAATATATATGTTTTTTTTTTAACTAACTTTTCCACACTGATGTTTTAGTAGGAAAATGTAAAAGAACAGTTGGTTGATAGGAATGACATGTGGCAAAGGATATTTTGCATTAAAGAGGTACAAATGTAGGTTCGCATCCCTAAAAAACTTATATCCACTATTAGTATACCATTGGTAACTCTGATTGAACCTATTTCATTGCACAGTGGATACTTCAGAAAGGTACTGTAAGAGAGTGAGTTAAGGATAGATGAATGGTAAGGTGAAGAAAACTTCTCTGGCTATTTATTTTGGTCTGCTCAGCCTTACTATATATGTGAAAAAAAATTGGTGCAGAATATTATTGCTTTGGTTTCTTCCTCTGCAGAATCCATTTGCTCTTAATATTACTGTTTGGAAATTTGACCAGCTGCCTGATTTTTTTGTCATGCTTTCCATTTCCTGCCCTGTTCTGAGCTCCATCTCTGGCAACTCCACACTGCTACTCCCCTCCACCCTCACGTAGAAAGACAGCCAACAGTATTGTGAATGTTGAGGTGTTTCAATTTCGAAATGACACCATGTAGGTCAATCTTCTTAACTAAGCCACATGCTTGAAGCCTATAATCATGGTTTCTGTCATCCCGTTTCTGTGTCATTTGGGGAAATTATATTTAAGTCTATAATATTTTCAATTTTTATTTGGTACCTCCAGCATTATAGAAGCTATGACCTTAATACTGTTTTGACTGTGTGTATGTGTGTGTGTATGTGTATACATCTGTGTGTTTGAATTACAACGCCTACTGTTTCTTCCTGGAGTTTTACTCTAGGCCTGGATTTGTAGGTCGTTTCCTGTTGCTAGTTGTCTTGACAGAACACATGCAGTTGCCAGAATCAGCATGTTACTAGAAACAGTGATCCCTTTGGTGCTTTCTCTAACTTACTGTCATAGCCAATGTTAACTCATACCTTTGTGTTATGCTCTATATATTTCTTAATCTTTATTTAATAAATCTTTTTTTTCACTGAGAGTGGGGAAATGTAAGTACAGAGAAATATTCACAAATATTTCATGATGAGAGAATTAAGGGAAGAAAATAGTTGTTTTATTTGGCTCCATTTTGGTTTTATTAGATGGTATTTTATTAATCTTTCACGTCAGTGACAATGTGTACTCACAAAAATATAGTCACTAATGAGCACATTTTCAGATAATGCTATTTTTTTATATTTTAAGCTGTTGCTATAAAACACTTTTAATATGTTAAACACAAAACTTAAATTTCTATTTTTGCATTCTATTATGAAACTTCCAAATTAAGTACTTCATGCTGATAACCATGTAATAATGTGTTTGTAATCTAAAGTGTTCAAATTGTAATGGGAGGCCCAAAATTATAGTAGTGTTCTGGGCTATCAGGAGTACCTGTGTCAAATGCTCTACTTCTATTGCTAGATTGTCGTCCTAGAACACGGAGCATCTGAACACACAATTTCACAGTGGGCAGGCTCACTGTTCAGCACAGGTGTTTCTCTAATTGTGATCCATTGAGAAGGTATAGGATTTAATGGCCCAGAAATTTACATTTTACCTCTCTGACCTCATGCAGTCATGTACTTTAATAAAATTTGTAGCAATATGGCTAACTCCTGGGATTGTCGATAATTGTATTCTCAAGTATATGTGGCAGTCTATTGTTTCTTTTCTCCTTCTTAATACTTAATACATGCATTAAAGAAATTTATGTTTGTTTTCTCAGGTATCTCATAAAATAAAATCCTTACAAATACCCAATGAGTTGATAATATTGATTTAAGAAATGATTGGCTCTCTCTTCCTCCAATGTAGTGTAATGAATCAGAAATCATTGATTAGGAAGTTCTAACCTTTTATAATGATGCACCAGGACTCATTTTTATCTTTTAGAGGGATTAAAAATTTAACATATACTATAGAACCAAAATTTAAGAAAGTTATATCTTTTATAGATTTTAAGTATTTTTAGACAAATGAAACTCAAATATAAAAAATTATAAGAAATTCATTGAATTATTATGCTTATACTTTTATTTATTTATGATAATATTGATTTAAGAAATGATTGGCTCTCTCTTCCTCCAGTGTAGTGTAATGAATCAGAAATCATTGATTAGGAAGTTCTAACCTTTTATAATGATGCTCCAGGACTCATTTTTATCTTTTAGAGGGATTAAAAACTTAACATATACTATAGAACCAAAATTTAAGAAAGTTATATCTTTTATAGATTTTAAGTATTTTTAGACAAATGAAACTCAAATATAAAAAAATTATAAGAAATTCATTGAATTATTATGCTTATACTTTTATTTATTTATTTAGCATCCTTAGTGAGATAAGGATTTTTAAAATTATATGTTGGAATCCTTTGTTTGCTTTATAGTTCTGAAAAGTCTAAAGGCCATATTTAATTTGTGGTTTTTTTTTTTCTCTGAAAGCACTGGAGTTGAATGATTTTTTGAAAGTTGGTTTCTTTTAACTTTGGTGGGGGTAGGGAAATGGATATAGTTGATATATCCTACTTCTAGAAGTAGCAGACTAAGTTGTTTTAAACCAAAACTTGTGTTGAGAACAAGAGAAAAACTTTATTTTTAACAAATTAAATATTTAGTAAAGGCATCAAGATATACCATAGCAGCAAGGATTTGCAAGTGCAAGATTTAGGAGAGAAGGAGAACCAAACCTGTAAGATGAGGCCAGCACTTGTAAGAAACATGATTAGAGTTAGGAGGGATAGTTCATAAGGAGAAAAGACTCAATTCTCCAGAAATATGTAATAATTAAAAATTTGTATGCAGCTAGTAATATGGCTTCAGATATACTAAAAGCAAAATTGACAGAACTAAAAAGAGAAATGCACAAATATACAATCATCGTGTGAGATTTTCACACAACTTTCCTTGTAACTAATAGAACAAACAGATACAAATAAGTAAGTATATAGAAGATCTGACCATCAGAGTAACTCCACGGTGCCTCCCTGGAGATGCCTATGAGATCAAAACACAGCTTGCTGTGTTTTCTCCAGAAGCTGTTGGCAACTTGATGTGTCACCTGCATGTGGTTTCTCCCTTATATGCTTCGTTTTTCTTTCTCACTTATTTTTGCTGTTTTGAGTTTGTGTTACACAGGATTGGCATATTGGCTTTGTTTCATAAGGACTTGGATTAAGAAAGTAAGTTATTCTTTAATAACAATGCTTATTTGAAAAATACAGAGTTACTTCAGCATCTCCTTACCAAGCAATGATACCCCAGATGTTTAAGCTTTCTCTATACATAAGGTAGAACATTAACAACAATAACAACAAAAAGGTAAGTGTTAATCAGTACTTCAACTATGTCAAACACATAAAACTTTATCCATATTGTGAAAAGACCAGCGTTAAAATATCTGTGTTCCCAACATCCCAGATGCACTAAAAGACAAGAGCAGCAGCATTCTCTTCCCACGGAATGAATACAAAATGGAAGACCTATGTGAAGAGTTTTCTGTGGAGTCAAGAGTAATTGAATAATAAATAGTATTTAGCAAAAACTATTTTGACAAAAATATAGTAAATTTCTAAAAATGTAAAATAGCTATTCATTTTGGGGTAAAGTGCCTTATAATGTGCTGTAATTAAGGGAAGTTCTGAAAATTTAAGCCATATGTTTGATATAAATAGTAAAATACACTTTTTACCCCCAAACCAAATTCAGTAAAACATTTTCATGGAAATTAATTTAGGAGAGTAGATTTTATAGCAGATAAGTGCCTGAAGAGTTAGCATATGGTCCAAAATGTAGCTCTGGGAAAACACTACATTCTAATCTGCTCTCTTTCTTAGTTGAATAAATTTCTTCTCTAAACAATTTGGCCTTTTAATTTCTCCATACTCTTATCTTTAATGGGCATGTAAATTTCTGAAGTTCTTTGAAAATATAAATCCAAATAATAGTGCATACAGCACCTGTCTGGGTGATTTTCAAATATTTATCGTTACCCATAGCTCAGTCCATTTGTTCTTCCAGGGTGGCTTTTCCTACGCGACTGGGATATACCTCTTGAAGGCACACTGTCACCTCAAACTCTGTGTATACCCAAATACACAAATCATAAATCATATCCTGTTCCTAACGAATCTCTAATACCTACAGTGTCATGTTGAAATCATTTATTCTGGAAAACAAGGGTTATCTTTACAGATTCATCTCATAGTGATTGCCTTCACTTGCCCTGCACTTAATACAAAAGTGTTATTAAATATTCCCTAAAGATATAATATGTATTTTCTCACTGCTTTGTCTCTTTCCACATCATTCCCTTTGTCTGATGGCACTGCTTCCAAAATATACCCTTCATGTATTTTGAGGTTCTGTTTAATCACCTCTTCCTAATGCTTTTTGAATATCTCGAGCAAAAATTTCTATATTCACAGTTTAAGTTTGTTGCCATTGTTAGTGAACCATTTTTATTCCTCCACTAAATTAAACATTCTTTTAGGTCATTTAGAATATTTTATTTATCTTAGTCTCTTTTATAGTGCATAGAATAATTCTTATCAATAAATTTGTAAAAATGTGCAAGTCTGGGTTTCCTCATAAACTGATAAGTAAAATAGGAAATTACATATTTTATAATATATATTAATAGCTATTTTATGTTTTTAGAAATTTATTACATTTTTGCAAAATAGTTTTGCTAGATACTATTTATTGTTCAATTACTCTTGACTCCACAGAAAACTCTTCACATAGGTCTTCCATTTTGTATTCATTCCGTGGGAAGAGAATGCTGCTGCTCCTGTCTTTTAGTGCGTCTGGGATGTTAGGAACACAGATATTTTAATGCTGGTCTTTTCACAATATGGATAAAGTTTTATGTGTTTGACATAGTTGAAGTACTGATTAACACTTACCTTTTTGTTGTTATTGTTGTTAATGTTCTACCTTATGTATAGAGAAAGCTTAAACATCTGGGGTATCATTGCTTGATAAGGAGGTGCTGAAGTAACCCTATATTTTTATTGAAAGCTATTTTGGGAAGTAGGTAGATATTTCTTTTTTAGTAAGGAAAAGTTTTCTTGAGGGGTGGCCATAAAAAGATTACTGAAAATTTCTATAAAAGGCTATCCTAATTCTCTTATCAAAATATCATAAATGTCCATTGATGGATGTGTGTTTTTGCCTGATAATTGTCAACTAAAAAGGGACCAGATAGTGTGGTGAAAAAAGATGCTGATAATACTGAGAACTTAAAAATAAGGGCAAAAATCACTTTAAAACAATTAGTTATGAAAGTTGAGAATAAAAAGTGAATTGGTTTGAGAATTATAATAAATTACATTATTAACCACTTCAGTTGAAATTCTTAAAAGAAGCCAGAAGGTTCAAAACTAAAACATTGTCATAATCAACCCATTTATTGTATGGCATATCTCTGAGAACTTCACAGCTATCATTTATTTGTTAATGAATTTATAACTTGCTTCAAAAATCCTTTTACAGAGGGAGGGAAAATGGTGGATCAGTGGTTACCTCCTGGCTCTCTGCTCCCAGAGTAGGAGGTGAAGAACACAGAGAGCTACCGATGAGTGGATAGCTCTCCCACAAGAACAGCATCGTGAATCTGCAGAGAAACAGTGCGGGACAAGTAGCGCTGGGGGAAAAAAAAAAAGGTGAATTGGAGAATCAACCACAAAGTCTGGAGAGTGCAAGATATACAATAGGGAATAGAGTGTGGGACAGTTGTGCCCATAGGCCGGCCAGGGCAGTGTGATCTGACCCACAGGAGGATGACTGTTCCTCCACATCCACTCAGGCAGGGAAGTGCTTGAAGTCAATGCAAAGTTGTGGTATTGGACGACAGGTTATGTGGAGAAGAGATAATAGCGGGAAATGTTTTGAACTCTCCAGTGCTCTGTGCCAGGTCCACACTGGGTGGGGGAGGGAGTGGTCTGAGTGGACAATTCCTGGATCCTCAGAAGGGAGGTTGGAGACAAGCACCTCACCTCTGGCGGTCAGCGGGACCAGAACAAAGAAAGTGAACTCCGAAAGGGAAGACCTGCCCCTGGAAACTGCTGGAGATTTGACTGGCTCAGTGTGGGTTGGAGAGTACAGGACTCTCTACTGGACTAATGTGAGACAGTGGGACAGGGAAGCAGTGGGGACAGCCTGTGGCTCACTGAGACAGCCTGCCAAACCCAGCACCTGTGGCACCCCCGCCCCCACCAGCAGTCATCTCCAGTGCTGGCTCTCAATGGGTGGACAGCCACCATTTTGGGGGTCCACAGCCCAGAAATGCTGTGGTGCATTGTGTTTCTGGGCACCACCCCTTCCCCAGCCCAGCAGGGCAAGCGCAGGCAATGGTTTCAGGCAGTGCCCCTCCCCCAGCCTGGCAGGGCGGGCTATGCCCTTAGAGGCAGGGAGAAGGGAGAAAAGTCACTTTCTCTGTGCAACTAGCATGAATCTGTGGGACCTTGGAACTAAGCAAAAGGGGACAGACTGGGGATTCAGTCCAGCGGGGGGCTGGCTTTGATCATCTGATAAGAACATAACACTAGGGCTCGGCCGTGGTGCCCGGCTGCTGCCAGCTTTGGGGTTTGTGGACTGGGAAGAAAAGTCCTGGCTGGAATCCTCAGCAATTGCACCAATTGACACTCCCCCTAGGAGCTGCCTCACAAGTGTGGTGAAAGAGCCCTGAATAACATTAGCAGCCCTCCCCTAGCAGCAAATCAAGCAATCACAGAAGTATATGCTCTCAGGCTTGCAGGTACCAGTTGCCCTTACCCCACCTAAAGTGACAACAGGGCTCAAATAACTGTTGGAAGTGACAAGACATATCCCAAAGATCGGGGCACTCATATACCCCATTTGGGGGTTTAGAGCTCAACACAAAGGCATTGGAATACCTCGATAATTGGCTCCTCCATGCAAACTACAAGAAACAATTTAGAGGGTTAACCACATAGCACAACACAGTGCCTTCCATCTCAAACTATTGGAGGGCAGCAGAGACACACACACAAGAGTGATTCACCACTTGGAAGCTTAAGCAAGGGATCCAAACTCACTAATATCCTTTGGCAAGAGGTGAAGACAACAGGTCAGAGATAACCCAACAGGCTAAAACACCTCTAAGGCAATACAGGACCAGCATGCATCTCCCCAGCACTGTCAAGGAACATTCCTTTGGGGACTTGAAGACAAGGCCATAAACCAGCCCCAGCACCCCCATTTCTTGACCAAGTAGCCTGATGAGAAATAATCAGTGAAAGAACACAGGAAACATGAAAGATCAGAGAGAAAAGTCACCCCCAAAAGAAAACATTCGATCTCCATCAATATATACTAACTTACATGATATGATTAAACTAACAGAGGAAGAATTCTGAACATGGATTGTGAGAAAACTCAATGGAATTGAAAAGAAAATAGAAACCCAACATAAAGAAGCCATAAGAACAATACAGGAAATGAATGAAAAATTCTCTAAAGAAATTGAAATACTATGGAAAAACCCAACAAAAATTCTGGAAATGAAAGATGCATTTAGGATACTACAAAACACAGTGGAAAGCCTCAAGAACAGAATGGATCAGACAGAGGAAAGAATCTCAGAACTTGAAGATAATGCCTGTGTGCTAAACAAATCAGATGAAGAAAAAGAACACAGAAACAAGAGACAAAAACAAAACATATAAGAAATGTGGGATTATGTAAAGAAGCCAAATATAAGAATCATAGGCATCCCAGAGAGAGAAGAAGAAAATACACAAGGGCTGGAAAATTTTTTTCATGGAATTATTGGAGGAAAATATGCCTGGCCTGGCCAGAAATCTAGATATCAAGATACAAGAAGCACAGAGAACTCCTGGGAGACTTAATGTGAAAAAGCAATCACCATGTCATGTAGGTTATTAGACTGACCAAAGTAAACACAAAAGAACCAATTTTTCAGGCAGTGAGGTGAAAGCAGGAGATAACCTACAAAGGAAAACCTATCAGATTAACTGCAGACTTCTCAACTGAAACTCCACAAGCCAGAAGGGACTGGGCACCTATCCTCAATCTTCTAAAACAAAATAATATCCAACCTAGAATTCTCTACCCAGCAAAACTAAGCTTCATCTATGAGGGAGAAATAAAGACCTTCCCAGACAAGCAATTACTGATGGAATTTGTGAAGACCAGACCTGGCCTACAGGAAGTACTCAGACCTGCATTACACACTGAACAGTGCAATAGATATTCACCAAAGTAAAATCACTCAAGCGTTAAAGTCTAGAACCTGGATTCCACGGTGGCTCAAGGAGTAAAACAAAACAATAGAAATTCAACCAACAATATGAATGGAAATCTACCCCAAATATCAATGCTCTCAATAAATGTGAATGGCTTGAATTGTCCTCTGAGGAGACATAGACTGGCTGAGTAGATAAAAATCCCCAAGCCAAGTATCTCTTGTCTACAGGAAACGTATCTAACCCACAAAGATGCTTTCAGGCTCAAGGTTAAGGAATGGAAAACAATCCTCCAGGCAAATGGAAGCCAAAAGAAAGTGGAGGTAATTATATTTATTTCAGATAATATAAGTTTAAAATACAAAAGTAAGAAAGGACAAAGACAGCCACAATATAATGGTGAAAGGGAAGATCCAACAAGAAGACTTCACAATTCTTAATATTTACACACCCAACTCAGGAGCACCCAGATACATAAAGCAAACCCTGTTTGATCTAAATAGCATAATTAAACAATAATGCCATAGTAGCCAGGATTTCAACACCCCACTGACTGAACTGGACAGATCTTCCAAACAGAAAATAAGCAAAGAAATAATGGACTTAAGCAGAGCTCTAGAACAAAAGGGTCTGACAGACATCTACAGAACATTCTACCCAAATAAAGCCGAATATATATTCTTCTCATTAGCCCATGGAACTTTCTCCAAAATTGATCACATACCAGGCCACAAATCAGACTTCAACAAATTCAAAAAAATAGAAGTTATACCATGTATCTTCTCAGATCACAATGGTATAAAAATTAGAGTTCAATTCCAACAGAAACACTCACCACTTCACAAAGTCATGGACATTAAACAATCTATTGTTGAATAACTATTGGGTCAAGGGGAAATATAGAGGGAAATCAAAAGATTCTTTGACCTAAAAGATAACAGGGACAAAAGTTATCAAAATCTGTGGCATACAGCAAAAGCATTCCTGAGAGGAAAACTAATAGCATTAAATGCTCACACCCAAAAAACAGAAAGCTCAAAAATCAACAAACTAATAAACAGTCTCAAGGAACTGGAAAAGGAAGAGCAAATCAATTCCAAACCTAGCAGAAGAAAAGAAATAACTGAGATCATAGCAGAACTAAATGAAATTGAGAATAAAGGAACTATACAGAAGATCAACAAAACCAAAAGCTGTTTTTTTGAAAAGATAAACAAAATTGACAACCCTCTTGCTAGATTGACAAGAACTCAAAGGAAAAGGACTCTAATAAACTCAATTAGAAATGAAAAAGGAGAGGTCACAACAGACACTATGGAAATATAAAACATTATCTTTGAATACTATAAAAACCTATATGCCCCAAAACTACATAATGTGGAGGAAATGGAAAAATTCCTGGAAACAAACAACCTCCCTAAGTTCATCCAGGAGGAAATGGAATTCTTGAACAGACCAATCTCAAGCACAGAATTGGAGCAGCAATTAAAAATCTTCCAAAAGGGAAATGACCCGGACCAGATGGGTTCACACCCGAATTTTACCAAACATACAAAGAACTCATACTTATACTACAGAAATTATTCCACAACATTGAGAAAGATGGTATCCTCCCCAACTCATTCTTTGAAGCCAATATCACCTTGACACCAAAGCCAGGAAAGGACAGAACAAAAAAAGAAAACTACAGACCAATATCCCTCATGAATATAGATGCAAAAATTCTCAACAAAATTTTGGCAAATCGAAGCCAATAGCATATCAAACAAATAATTCACCATGAGCAGGTGGGCTTTATCCCAGAGA
>JAQIFY010005368.1:0-11080 GCA_028533085.1 Varecia variegata | reverse complement strand
TATGAGTTTTAATATTTTTCATATGGTAAGTTAATTGTTCCTTTTTTATATCAAACAAAAATAAAAATTTGGTTCTCCTTTGGAGTGTTATTTCTGATATAAACAATCAAGTAGACATCAATGTACCTCTGTATAATCAGATTATTGTAATCATCAGAAATTGATTTTAGTTAACTTAAGCATAAGTAAAAATTTTTGGAAGAATAATGGATCTTGCAGAAACAGATGGAAGGCTAGATAAGCAACTCCAGAAAATCAACAAACTCTACAACTACTCTCTATGCTATTGCCACTGCCACGCTTTAGACACTAATAGGGATAATTTTTCAACTTTCCTATGCCTTTGACTCAATTCTGAAGACTTAGTCTCCAATTGACCCAGCCTAGTGGAGGAGGACAGGGGTCAGACATATCTGGATGCTTTTATGCTTGTGGGAAACTGGACCTAGAAAGGAAGACTTCAAAATACATAGAAAGAATGCTGAGAAATGTGTCACACTCACATGTAATAAACATCCACTACACATTGTTAATGCATTGAGAAATGGAACACTATGGGCATTTTGACTCTTTTCAAAGCTTAATATTTGCCATTCTCTCTATGTTAATTGGGTATAAAAAGTGATGGTTGCGAAGAGATTTATTATTTTATTTGCACTTAATTTGCATAATATATGTCAATGTATCATGAAATCAAAAGAATAAAAATAACATGCTTGTATAGTATATGGAATCTTGATTTATATTAATCAGATCATTTGTACAGAATAAGATTTTATAATCATAGAATTGACACTAAAAAATCCCTAAAAGTAAATATTTTTATTCAGCAACCCCTAATTGAATCAGTTGCAGAGTAAAAAGAAACTTCAGAGAAGAGTTTGTCATTTGTTTGATGAAAAGGTAAAACTCTGCACACAGTGATCCTGTGGATTGACTCTTATTCTTAATGTGATAACAACAAAATAAATACCAACAGTCATAATTCAGGATATAAAGACGTTTCTCATAGAACTGCTGAATTCAAATCAAATCACCAAGGACAGTGTTCAGTGTTGCCAACAGGACGGAGACTATTAAAGAGCATGAAAATACTAGCAAGATATCCCCACTGAAGTTCCAGTGGCGTGATAATTCTTGAAAGGGTGAGCAAAAGTCAGAAATCAGATAATATGTATCACCATTGCTATTAAAAAGCCATTAGTCTAGATTAGGAAGAGCTATTTAAATTTAAAATAATAGAAGTTACAAAAGGAGGTACTGGCATTCTTATATACACACTACTTAAAACTGATATATTTCAAAGTAAAAACTATGTCAAAATTAAAGGCAACAATATGATACTTAAAGTATTTTCAGTAAATATGGTAATGGATTAATATTCTCTTTTTTATATTTTGCAAATTCTAATATTTTATTTATTTTTATACATATATAAAATTACATCATTATATATATATATGTTTTCATGTTTACATATTGATAGCCTTTTAAGATTCCCATATATAAATGGGTAAAGAACATAATTGGAGTCAAAAAAGAGAAATTGTTAATACAAATATCAACATATGTATACATTCCCCAGTATTTTAGTAATCAAATAAATACAATTAAAAAGAGATGACATTTGACATCAGAATGTCAGTTTATTAAATGATAATGTGCATTGTTTAAAAAGTTTAATAATAAAAATAAATAAAATAAAATAAATAAAAAGTTTAATAATAACAGGGCACTGTTATTAACTCTTATAGAAGCTCAGAGTAATATAAGTTTTGTCAAGTGCAATATGGATTTAGGTATTAAAGCAATAATATATATTAACTTGGACAAAATAATTTAAATTATATATGTTTAATTTAAATCATAATATAAAAATACTGTTGATCTCTGCAGTATCTCTACTAGTTAAAAAACACTAAAACTAAATGTTCAACAAAAAAGTAAACCAACTAAACTATAATTAGATAAACATATCGACTTAAAAATAACATGACTTAGTTTTAGCTCCAACATGTAAAGATGTTAGAAATAGTCAATCCCATCATTCCAACAATATTCAAACAAACCGAATATCAGTGACTTTTCTTGTATCCACACGAGAACTGAGCACATTATATCCGCAAATCTGAAGAGACAGGTGAATCCAAAAAGTCCCAGGTAAAATCTGTTCACCTATTAAATGCCGCTGGACCCGTAAAATGGTAAGAATGCTTCAATGGTGATTTTAGTGAATTGCTTTAGACTGAGTGTAGACTAGCATGACAGAAATAAATTCTTGGGGCTCCCAGTCTTGATGGGGTGAATGTGGCAAAATGTTATGTCCTTCAATTTAGTTATTTTTTTAAATTGTTTACAATATTTTTGGTCTTTTGCATTTTCACATAAATCACAGAATTGATTTGTCAATTCCTAACAAAAAATCATGGTGCAATTTTGAGAGGATTGGATTAAACCCATAGATTCAATTGAGGAAGAATTTACATCTTAAAAACACTGAGTCTTCTAATCCATAAATATAAGATATTTTCTTATATGTTACAGCTTTTTAAATTTCTCTTTAATGTCTTAGATATTTCATTAAGTAGGTCTAGAAATATTTAGAAATAATTTATCCCTAACTACTTTAGGTATTTTTATGTTTTATAAATTATAATTGACTTTCAGGTGCCAATTAGTTACTGCTAACATAATAGAAAACCAACTGCATTTTGGACATTGATTTTTGCATCCTGCAAATTTACTAACCTCATTTATTCTCATAAAATTATTTGTAAATTCTGTGGGATTTTTATCATATAAAAATTATGTTACCTGCAAATAAAGATAATTTTGCTTTTTTTGTCCAATCTTTATTCTTGTTATTGTATGTTTATATTGCATTGACTAGAAGCAATACCATGTTGAATAGAAATGGGTATAATTGGTTCCATTTTATTTTCCAAATCACGTCAGACAAGCTTTCATTCTTTGACCATTAAGTATGACGTTAGTATTCTTATTGATGTCCATTACCAGGGTGAGGAAATTCACATTTATTCCAAGTTTGCTGAGAGTTTTCATCATGAATGACTGTTGAATTTTTTAAGTGCTTTTTCCTGCATCAATTAAGTTGATCATTGTCAAGTGAACAGGTGTTGTGGTGGTCAATTAAGACAGTGAGACAGACTGCTGGTACTAACCAAGCCTGTATTCACTTATACAGACAGTATAAGCCAGAGGTAAAAGGAAGCTCTGACTCCTTAATGTTCCACTTTGGCACTGGGCAAGGGTCAGGTGGATGCAATGTAGATAATGATAATCACCTCACTGCTGAGGAAACTAGGGCAAAGGCTATTGCTCCTATAGGGCCCATGGGTTAGTGGGGAGGGAGAAGAGGAAGGCCGGATTAGAAATATACTGAGAAATGTGCCTCAGACAAGGCCCCTGATAAGAAGGCCTTCAAATGGTCTAAGACTAGGAACACAGATATTTCTATGAGCATGGCTTGGGGAGGGCAGAGAAGGGAGTGGCCGACTGAATCCATGACTGCACCTCCCTTTAGAAAATGGCAATGTACTGCTGTGTCCCAAGACCACTGTGGGGAGGGCAGATCCAGAAGCCCTGCAAGGCATAGCCTTGTGATTGCCTGTGGTTGGACCTGAACGATCACACACAGGATTTTGGCCTAGCACCAGATTTCTCAATCGTAGGTTTTTCTCCTTTATTCTCTTGCTTAAAACAATGATTTAGGATCATTCTTTTTTTTCCTGATAAATGTATTTGGAGCTTTACTTCTCCCTCTAAGCATCCCTCCAAGCACCACATTGGCTGCATATCTCATTATTAGCTATACCTCTTTTTGGTGTTTACTCATGGGTTTATATTATCTACTTTTAAATTTCATAATCTGGCTTCAAATAATATTGTAACACTTCACATAGAGTCTAAGGAAAGGCAGGAATAAAACCAGAAATTGGTGACTTATTTTTTAAGAGCATCTGGTTTTCTTCTGAGAGCAGGGTACTTTTTAGCTGGCTTGGTGGCCCATGACACCAGGATAAATTAAATTTAGGGGTTTAAAAGTTTGACTATAATTCTGATCTGAAATTATGAAGGATAGATATATTCAGGAAGGCATCGCACACCTGAGTTTGGAGGACACAAATTTGTATTGTAACCAATGTATAAAGCTGTGTCATTTTCTCCAGCAGCACTCAGCAGCCTGAGAAATAAGTGGATAAACATGCGGATTAGGTTTGAGGACTTATATGGCAGAAAGAAAAAACTCAATGGTAGATGGTGAAAAGAGTTGATTGAAATGACACACCATTCTCCACACACTAGATGAGAAAGGAAATGAATTGATGAGATAGTTGAAGGATTAGGACACAAGGAATTTCCACATTCAATGTAACATTTCATACTCATGCGAAGTTTGGAATGAAAAGAACATTTACAAAAGAGAGAGAGAAAGGTAGAGAGAGAGAGAGAAAAGGAGAGTGAAAATATTTTCCATTGCAGCAGAATTTACCAAGGACATAAACTTTTTATCATTCTTTTTCCTTGCATAACTAAACACTGGGTTGGAAATCTTCTATTTGTCCCATCAGATCCAATTGGCAACATTCTTCACTATACTCTCTACCCTAAAAGGCTAACCTGTATGTAATTGCATCACCAATAGATTTCCTTGAACTTCCTTGAACTTGTTCCTTGAACTTTCATCTAGTTTCAAGTTCAAGTTCCTTGAACTTCCTTGAACTAGTTCCTTGAACTTTCATCTTCTTTCAAAGTTTGTACATTGAGAGACACTAGCGTGATATCAGAAGACAAAAGGCAGGTGAGCTCAGTGTACTTATTCTTCTTGAGCCCTCCTTGCCATGCCATAGCTCCGGCCAGGGTATCTTTTCTAAATAGCTCCCATCCATAGATCCTAATATCTGGTCCTTCCTTTGTCCCTTTAAAGTAAGTTTGTAGCAGCTTCAGGTGCCGCATTATCCCCTGTTAGTTTCTTTTGATCCTGCTCATACCTTTATAAATCATCTCCTTATTAAATTTACAATGAACTTCCCAATTTCCGTGTGCCATCGGTGGGATCTAGACTACCACACACACATACGTGCAAGTGTGACACACAGTAATAGCACAGTGTGATGTCAAATTTCTTTCTGGTATTGCATTTCTTCACTAAAAATCAGCATTTCTCTTGTATTTGTTAAACAAGTTACAGATTTGTTATACAAGTTCACAGATGCATAAATGACCACCAAAGTGTTATGCTTGCATGAACAATCAAATTGACCTCATACCCAGCTAATTTTGGTGTCTAAAATCATATTATTAATTACTCTAAAACAAAGTAATGAAACCAGAAAAATCTTATTCAACCAATATTTATTTAAATGCTTAGTGTGTACCTGACAATGAGATAAAGAAATGAGTTATAAAAGCCAGTATGTGTCAAATGTACTAGTGCTAATGATTTATGTGAATTACTTCCTTTGATTCACTCACCAACCCTGTGAAACACATCTTTTTTCAGCTGAGTAAATTTAGAAAATTTGAGGTTAATAATTTTCCCAAAGTTACTCAGTGCTGTTGAGTGATAGATCTGGATTTACTCTCAGTGAGTTTGATTACAGTTCTCAGTCTTAAGATCTTCATTATCTTATATCTCTACCATCTCTTTTTTTATTAAATGAATTTTTTATTCAATGAATACAATACAGAATCCCGGCCGCCTTTGCTACACCCAGTCTAAACTTCCCTAGGTTCAGAATTACAAATTTAGAATATGGAATTTATTTGTTACTTGAATTTCCCAGTGTGGAGAAAAGTAGCTAGTGATTTTGAGGATATTTGCTAATTATTATAGCTACGAAATAACCATTTTGATTCCAGAGGTAATGCTGTAGAATATCTGACAAACTACCATTTCATTCATTTAAGCATTGTTCTACGTTCTGTAGATATAATAGTTAAAAAAATCTTTTCTGCCCTTAAAGAGTTTGTGGAGTTTTACATACAAGTCAGATAGTAAAAACTCTTATGAATAAAAATAAAGTGGGACAAAGGAAATGGAGAAGGAAGAAGCAGTATATCTAACATAAGATGCTCAGGAAAGGACTTCTTAATATTATTTGAGTAGAGACCTGAAGAAAGTGAAGAAGAAAACCATTCAAGATACCTGGGGAAACAGTTTCCAGGGGCAGAAAATAGTGAATAAAAAAATACCTTGCATTTCTACCTTCTTAGAACTTTCAGTTTGGAAGGATGACAAATGTTATACCAATAATTGTATCAATTATAACAATAATTGATTTGGTGATAATGACACAAATGAACTGTATAAGCATTCAGCAATTATTTAGTAGGAATTACTAGTATTTATGCAATGATGACAGCTGAGCTGAAAACTGAACATTACTTAGGAAATAAGCAGGTGAAGATGGGGCAGAAGATTATATCTAACAGAACCAAATGGATGAAAGCCTTAGGCAGGAAAAATCTTGGAATATAAAAGAAAAGATACATTGATGCTTTGGCCATATTATAGTTTATATAAATACCTAGGCATAAGTGTATGTGTGGTGGGGATCAGGTGAATCAGGCCACAAAATACATCAGTTTAGATAGAGATGGTTTATGAGGGGTTTCAACCTTATAAGTAATGGAGGTCTTTAGCAATTAAGAATGGCATGAGGCCAGGCGCAGTGGCTCACGCCTGTAATCCTAGCACTCTGGGAGGCCGAGGTGGTGGATTGCTCAAGGTCAGGAGTTCGAGACCAGCCTGAGCAAGAGTGAGACCCCGTCTCTACTAAAAACAGAAAGAAATTATCTGGCCAACTAAAATATATATAGAAAAAAATTAGCTGGGCATGGTGGTGCATGCCTGTAGTCCCAACTACCCAGGAGGCTGAGGCAGTAAGATTGCTTAAGCCCAGGAGTTTGAAGTTGCTGTGAGCTAGGCTGATGCCAGGGCACTCATTTAGCCTGGGCAACAAAGAGAGACTCTGTCTCAAAAAAAAAAAAAAAAAAAAAAGAATGGCATGAAACAGTGGGAGGGGTTTAGATTTAGATTTAAGACTCCCAAAATGAGAAATTTCACCAAGAACATTAAGTTAATAAAATAAGTTAATAATAGATCTCTGTATTAGTTTGCTAAGGCTTCTATAGCATAGTACCACAAATGAAGTGGCTTAAACCTATAGTCCCCAACCCCCGGGGCCATAGACTAGTACTGGTCTGTGGCCTGTTAGGAACCTGGTCTGCACAGCAGGAGGTGAGTGACAGGCAAGTGAGCTTCATTTGTATTTACAGCTATTCCCCGTTGCTTGCCATCTCCCCCCTCCTCTAACCCCACTCCCTACCTCAGTCCATGGAAAAATTGTCCTCCATGAAACCGGTCCCTGGTGCAAAAAAGGTTGGGGACCACTGGCAACAGAATTTATTGTCTCACAGTTCTGGAGTCTGTAAGTTTGAGATCGAGGTATCTGAGGGTTTGTTCCTTCTGAAAGCTGAGAGGAAGAATCTGTTCCCTCGTCACTCCCCTAGCTTCTGGTGGTGGTTTGTTGGCAATCTTTGGCTTGTGGATGCATCACCCTGATCTCTTCCATTATCTTAACATGGTGCTCTTCCTGTGTGCATGTCCATGTCCAAATGTCTCCCTTTTGTAGGGACACCAGGCATATTGGATTAGGGCCCCACTCTATTCCAGTATGACCTCATGTTATCTAATTACATCTGCGATGACACTAATTCCAAATAAGATCATTCTAAAGTATTGGGAATTAGGACTTTAAGTTTATGAATTTAGGGAGGACACAATTCAACCCATGACAATATTCAATGAATAAACTGATGGGTCATTTTCCACGTGCCTCAACTGGGATCAAACTGTGAGGCTTAATGCATTTATCTCACTCTCAGTATAAAATATTGAAAAGAAATTGGATGGGTATATTCCACCAGTTACAGAATTAGCCAATAGACAGCAACAATAGTTTATTGTCATACTTTGCCAAGCACATTTACTAAATCTTGTTTTTTATGCTCTTAATAGGACTATATAGAGTTTGACTGGAAGTCATATGAAAAAAAAATGTCATACGTGAATCTAGAAGACTTCCTTTAAAGTTTAGGGGCTGGAGGATAGAGTACTAAATCCTAAGTGAAGGCACTTGTCAGATAGATGAGCCCTTTGATCCTTTTCTCCCATTCTTTTGAGAGGAATTATGGTGAAGTGCTGAGTATATATGAGTGCAATCTCTCTCTCACCCTCCTCTTCTCCATTTCTTCCATTTCACTTCACTTTCTTTGTAAAAAAATACTTTGGAGATCCCAAGAGCATAATAGACCTGTGTGTGTGTGTGTGTGTGTGTGTGTATGTGTGTGTCTGTGTATGTGTGTATTTTAAATAAAAGAGACTGCCAGTGAGCAAGAAGTCAGAGATCACAGGTTGCAAAGCTCCCAGGTCTGAAGGTTCAACCTTCTGTCTTTTTTCCAAAAAAAGGCAATTGATCCTCTCTATAAGTCATTGCTTATGTACTATACATAGAAGTATCAAGAGTTTTGAAAGCACAGTATGTTCCATACATCTGCTACCTATAATAACTAATAAAATATTAGTGAGATTGAGTGCAACTGAGTCTAATCTTAATGCTAAAAACAATACATCCTAAAGAGCATATATTGTTTTCCCTCAGTAGATGGAAAGACATTTCAAGAGATGTAATAAAAAAAAGTATGTAACATGAAATGTGATATTTCTTACTATTCAGTCCTATTGTTTTTGAGAATTGTTTTGCATTAGCTCTGTGAGGGAGAAATGAGTGATAGGAATAAAGGTATCTCAACATTGAGGAAATAACAGAACATATAAATAACTCGGGTTGAGAATCATAAAATCAGATTTAGAATAGGAATTAGAACAATTGTGATTAAAGTACACTGAAAAAAATAATGCGATAATAAAAGTCATTTTAATTGGTGATTTTATTTGAAATCTAAATCCATATTAAATCTCCTTCCACCAGAAAAAGGAGGCAGTAAGCTATTACAAAAGAAAAGACTATTGGAAACTTCAAATTTAACTGATGAAAACATGGCATGAGAACTGATGAAATGGAGTTTTCTAATGTATCAAACAGATATTGTGTATGTGTGTCAGTGAACATATGTTTGTGTAACACATATTTTAATAAGTTTGCATCTAATTGTGCCTTGCAGGATTGCTGAGGGATTGAGAGGGGAAAATATACATGAGAATATCAACCATAATAATTGACATATAGTAGGGCATTAACAATAGAAGTCAGAATTGGTATCATTTAGTATTAGAAGTAAAAGTTTCCATTTTGATTAAATAATCTTCTCCCTTCTATGCAAAAACTACAAAATAACACTAAAGAGGAAAGAAACAGGATGCTGGTGTAGCTTGCTCCAAAGACATTTTTAAATCTCTGAAAAGAGGATGCGGTGCTTGTTTTTTGTTGTCTTGTGTGTGCATGTATGTATGTGTGTGTGTTACAGGAAACCAGCTGTATGTATTATTAGAGGAGAAAGGCTAGGTTGGGCAGTGGCCCTGAGAGGATAAGTGATATGAGAGCATTTTATTGTCTGGAACTTTTGCCCTCTGGGGTAGAATTTCAAAAATGGAAACTTGCCTCCCAGGGGATTTTTCCTTACAGATATTTTGAAGAAAACTTTTATTTTAAGGATATTTTTTTTTTCCATAATGGGCTAAAAGAACTGCAGACAGTGCCAGATATCTGACAGGGAGTGGAGCGTGCTTAGTCAACTCAAGCTACATCCGGGTAAGTTGTTTCCTTTTATTATTAATATAACCCACATAAATTGAAACGTCCTACATAACCCAGTCTCAGATCAGCATTACATACAAAGGGCCATTGAGTATTACTAGCCAGCAGTAAAAAGTAATCTTTAAAAGGAATTCTCAATCTGTATCTCTACAACAACATTAAGAAATTTTAATTAACAATTGACTCACTCATTTTTATAACTTTCTTTCTTTGTCCTAAACTACACAGTTATGCTCAAACATCTAACTCCACAAGTCCTCAATATTTTCTTCCCTCTCACCCTAATCCTCGTAGCATTTCTCCATGTTTCCTTCTTCCTATACCCTACTCTTTTGGCTCTCTCAGCTCTTTCTTTAATAGATTAACTTCTCTGATCTTCTACTGTTAATTTTATTTTTACTTTCTCCAACATCAAAATTTTTCTCCATGAATGAGAGTCTTAGAAAACCTCTCTACTTTAGCATTTCTAGTTCTACATCTCTCTACTAATCCCTCTTCTACAGTACAAAAATATAAAAATAAACAAACAAAAAGACCCAAAATTAATTTCTAAATTTTCACCAGCTTAACTAGATGAGGCTCACAAAATTTTAAGAATTACTTCTTCTTTGTGGGTAAAACTTAGTAAGTACATGATTAAGAGCATAAGTATTCTAGGGATTTTAAAAAGGAAAGTTTTTTGTTTCTTTAGGGAGTGTGTGTGTATCTATCTATCTAATCCATCATCAATTTATTTGGCAACATGGAAATAAGGTCTTGCAAATACATTGGAAGGGCTAGAGGAAAAAAAGGTTAAACAGGCTGCCATTAGCTCTCAGTTTTTGCTTTTAGCTCTAAAGAGTTAAGATCTTGCAATGACTGAAGAAGCCCATGTTCTGATGAATCCTTGCTGTCTCCTGCATGGAAGCAGGTTGTTTATAGGGAAAAACCAAACTGACTGAGAAATCCTCTGTTTGCTGAAGCCCACTCTCTTGCCCCCTCTTCTGGTAAAGCAATATGTCCTTTCTCATTTCACGTGCCTCCCACTTCTCCTGTGAGGGTCTACCATGAACAAAATCTAGCACAGATTCCTACAGGGAGGGATCCTAGAAAATGTATTTCTTGGCTTCCAGTGCCCATATTACAGGGAAGACTATGGAAGGATGTAAGTGGTAAAGTGTTAGTAACGGTCTGGCAGAACCCATAGTGTAAGCCACTTCCTACTTTGTCCTCTTTTCTTAAAATGCCCTTTTGCCATGTAAATACCTCAAAAGATAAAACAATCTCAAATCATCACT
>JAQIFY010005367.1:0-11080 GCA_028533085.1 Varecia variegata | reverse complement strand
ATATCACCTATACTTCTACTGATTTTTATTAGTGAACAAAAGACATTGTGTATGACAGTAGATTTATCAGAATTATTGGCAGATACAAGCATTGGCTTCATTAGAAAATCGGATTAAAACAGAATGTACAATGTTGTCAAATGTGAAATAATTTTTCCCAGCATAATTGAGTCGTGAAACATTTCAAAGTCTCCAAAAACTCAGAAGGGCCCAAGTGGGCTCTCTTCCAAAAGAATAGCTATAAAGTTATGATCCTATCACTGCAAAATAGATTCAATTAGCAAAATAATTGGCCGGCTAACAAATATTTATTGAGACTCACTCTTCTAACTGATGTGGATACAAAAGGACTATAAGAATTAATATCCTCCCTAATGGAGCTTACATCCTAATGTGAGGGACAAAACCGACACACAGAAGCTAAAATTGAACCGGATGGTTACAAAGTATACGGTATTGACTCACATAGAGGGTGGTTGATCAGTGAGGGTTTTATGAAATTAAGATGAGTGAAATGCTATGAATGCAGGGCTAGCCAGAGAAAGAGGGAAGTTCAGAAGCAAGAACAGCAGAGGACATGAGAGATTATGCACAGCCAATTAAGGAGTTTCCCTGCTATAAGTATGGGCTCCAGGGAGCTTCATTTGTAATCCTTGGTTCTGCTTTGTTTCATTCTTGGACTCTACCATGAACCTTTGGACTAAACACCTTACCTCTAGGCACCTGCCCTGTGACTTCCATTAAATGGTGTAAACACAGTTTGCTCACTGGTGTAATAGCCTTACTATAGAGTTTCTTGTAGCCCAGCCTGATGACAGGGAAACTATATAGCTCACAACCAACACTGCTGACTAATTGGCCCCATTCAAACAAGAGGCAGTTGTGATAATCCAGAGTTAGGGTTCAAACCCAACATGAGGAAAGTGGCAGAGAGAGGGAGAACAGAGTTTCCAACTTAGTGGATTTGTAAGTTCAGTTTTTTGCAATACTAAAAGTCGGGCTTTGATGGGTCAACTTGGGCAGGGGCTGTCTGCCTTGTTAAAGTGAGATGTAGGGTGCTGTTTAGAACACGTTGCAGCAACGCAGAGGAGAAGGTTGGAGGAGAATTCCAGTGGCCCTTACACAAAAGTGTCGTCTCTTCACAAGAGTGCTTCAGACTCTTGAATAATCCAATGAAGAATGGATTCAGTGGAAGAGCAATAGGGCTTGAATGTCAAGGGCATGAATTTAAGTTCAGTGTTAACTTAGGTTAGCGTAATCTGCACAATCATAGATGAGAAGAAACCTCCAAATAGTTCACCTATGAGAAGACTGATAATACCTTCAATTTCCCTTCTATGCTTTTACACAGAATCCTAACTTTGCAGTTGAGGACTTAAGTATTCTCACCATTATTTTGGGTGAAAACATGTGGAGCACTGTGACCTGACATTGTTGAGAGGTGAAAAGGCCTCTATCTAAGTGAGAATATCAATTAAGATACTTGGTTTTAAGTTGAAGTATTTTAAAAATACATAATGAAGGATCATTCTTTTACCAACCGTCTAGAGATTCCGTTTCCAATATTGAATTGGTTTAGCTGAACAATTTCTCAGTGTCTAAGTGACAGGTTCTCTAATGACACCTTTTGTTTTTGTAAGTTTTATTCACATATTACGTTATATTATCAGAGAGCAATGCATGGGGACTAATTTACTTTAACATCCCTGTAGAGTTTCCTTCCCGGAGTTAGAATTTAATGGTTTCTCCTTAGATTTTTTTTTATTGAGGTCAATATAAGAAATAGCACAGGAGGAAATTCTTCTCTCCTCTGCCCTTTACTCCAAGAAGAATTAATCCCTTACTCTTCCATGTATTTGCTGTGATTTATACACACTGCTGTTACAGCACTTAGGAAATAATATTATCGTAAGGTATTTTTCTGTCTTAGATAAATCTTCCTCGCATCTATTCCGAGGTTTATAATGATTCAGACTTTTTCACTAATGAATTGAGGCATTATAAATCCTATAATATCAGCTGTTTGCCTGGGTTACTCTTGCATCTTGGAAAGACACTCAGACTTCTCTGGACTGTGCCTCTGTTTTACTTACTTCATAGCTAGAAGCTCTTCCTCTCTTGGACTGACTTTGGGAGAGTGTGGCCGCTGGGTGATGTCTAAGTGTTGGGGGTTATAAACCTCTAATTTTTGCACCTGCATCTGCTTTATTTCCATGTTCCCAGAGAATTTTCCCTCAGTACCTCTTATTTTCTAACGATAGAGGTACCTTTTTTCTAAGCAATGGATTTGGAGTGGAAACAGATTCAGGAAGAGTCCAATATTAAGAACATTATTGCCAGTCTAGAGTAATATATATGAAATTCACTGAACTTTTTCATTTTGCTTGCCTTCCTCTCATCCACATGCTTTTATGCCTGGTCTGTTTACCTACAAAATTATCGTTTTTCTATTTTCATAGTCTCTATGCCCCTGTAAGCCTTTTTAAAAAACCCTTTGAAATGCTGTCATAAAAAAAAATAGTTATCTTCTCTCAGCCCTGTGAGCATTTCCATCCCCTCTTATGTTCTTTCATATTTTTCTCACTGTATCTCTCATTAAATGTGCATGTTCTTTCTTCATTTGCACTGTTGCTGTACCTCCTTCTCCTAAGTTTTTCTTTTTCTTATTTCCCCATTTAACAGGGCTCATCTCTTTGCTCGTAGAAATCTATTAATAAAGTTCCCTTGTTTCTATACAGTCTTTGTCCTCTAAGGTCCAAACACCTAATGGGTGGAGATCATAAGTTCTCCATGTCCCTTATATTGTCACTCCAAAGGAATGAAATTCCATGTGCAGATGAAGGTGGGAGACCCGATAAACACACTGAATTAAAAGTCACAATAAGCGTGAGTGACTGAGAGTAGATTTTGTTATCACTGGAGAGGCATTTAGGGTAGCAAAACGATACATAAGAAACAAATGATTTCTGATCTGTGCAAATACTCATATACTTAGCTCAACTGACTAAAAGTCTAAATGAAAAATATAAATCAGTTTAAGAAGCTGGAATGATTTATTGAGTTAAGGTATCATTTGCTCAAGTTTTACTATTTGGACAATTATAGAAAAGACCTATGAAAGCCATATTTTAATTTGGATGATTTCTCCCCCCCCCACACACACACACATACCCCATTTCTACTAAGGGGGGCTTAAGTGCCAAAAGAGTCCTTCTCTTTTCGATTATATACGATAGGTACAGTAATTATCTCAAAATCAATTTGAAATGCCACATTTATTAAGGCAGTCTCTTATTTCTAATCTAGCTTCATCATTAAATAAAAATTAAAACTTAGAGTCTTTTCATGTTAGTAAAAATGGATAGAATTTTTTTAAAAAACTGGAAGGGACTAACATGGGCGTCTTTTGTATCACTTGTCCAAAATATGTTGAGAGAAAACTACACTTCATATGGTAACTGTCCTTTTAGCGTGAAGGCATTAATTTTGTTTTATTTTTAGTGCTTGCTTGCAGTTCACTTTTAAGAGTGTCCTTTAGGTTTGGTAGGTTCAGTGGAAAGAAAATATTTCCTTTTGATTTAAAATGCCTGTGCTATCCTTAGGTAATAGTAGTAGAACTAATAACAGGATTTCCCGGTACAAATTTGTACTGTTTAGCTAAGCACTAGAGAGCAAATGTTCCTCACTGTGCTTTGGATGATGAAATAGCAATGACACTTCACATTTTATAACACATTATGTTTCACAAAAGTCTTTCACATTCATTATTTCATTTAATCCTCAAAAAACAATGCTGTGAATTAGGTATAATTTTCCACATTTAAATGTGAGGAAGTTGATGCTCAAGGAATCAATGATTTGGCTGATGACACAAAGTTAGTATTAGGGCCAGGACTTCAATCCATTTCTTCTTCATTTCATTCCAGGGGCCTTCTCACATCTCTGCAGTATCTTCTTCTCCTGTATTTTGTTCTAACCTGCGGAACTAACTAGCCAGTGTCTTTAACATGCTGCATTAAAATAGCTAACATTTAGTGCCTACTATGTGCCAAACCCTGTTTTAAGCACTTACATGTGTTACCTAATTCAATCCTTGCTACACATACAAGGTAGGTAGGTAATGTTATCATCTCCATTTTACAAACCAGGAAACATAGAGTTTAAGTCACTGGCTCAAGATCGCAAAAGGCAATACCTGGAATAAGTTGGTCTCAAATCTGGACAGCCTGCCTCCAGAAACTGCATTGCTTAACCACTATCCTCAATTGCCTCTTAAATTACCAAAGTCCATAAAGATTTTATAAATGACTTTTTGCATGTATGATAGGGCCTGGGGTGAGTTTCTCAATGCCACTTACGGCAATAAGAATTTCAGCAATCATTATCTTGGTGCACTTTCCAAAAACAATGGTTCCCCATTGGGGAACACAAACAAATGTGTATTCTGTTACAAAACCACTTATTCCAGTCTCGTGAGGTATCAAGAATAGTGCTGTCACTGTAAAAATACCAGTTCTGAGGCAAACAGAGAATTTTGGTCATTGAGTCGAATACATAAATATTCAGTGAGCATTTGTTATGTTCAAGGGCTGTACTAGGCACTTGCATAATATCCACATGAAATTTATAAACTGATAAAGAAAATACAGTTGAACACAGATACTTGGTAAATCTCTAAAATGCAGAAAGCTTCATGGAAACATGAAATTCCTTCAGTATGAAGAAAGCAAGGAAGGCTTGATGAAAACAGTAGCAATACAGCTAGTCTTTGGGTAAAAGAGAGGAAAAGGCCCATTGTAGTGCATGATGTGACTGTATGTGAGTTCTTTGGGGATACCTCCTTGAGTACAAACTTTTTAGAACTTACTCCATGAGTGAGTAGGGACTTTGGACAATGATGAGAATAAAGTGTATCTATTTTAAAGGTCACTGTACATGGCATAAGAGGAACCACCACAGTGACATTTGTTAAAGAAAGGATCTAGGTTCACCCCGTTCTCCCCTCCCTGGGTTTAAATTGTGCATCTCAGGAAGGACAAAGAATCAATTCTTATATTTATCTATATATACTTTTTGTGAACATGCAGTGTTCCTTTTGATTACTATCAGATCAGTATAAATTCTCAATTTCTCTGATTTTACACTTAGCTTATTAAACCGGAAATTCAAGGGCAATGCAGATGAGAATTTCAGATTATTCCTTTGTGAGAGTTTTTTCCAGTGGCTTTCTAAGACCTCATGCAGGTTCAGTAGTTCTTCCTTTTGGTAACATCACAAGTGAGGATTTCTTTGCTGAAATATGTTGCCCTTCTGCAAAAAATTAGCAGTGGGAATATTTTACAATGGGAATTGACTCATGAATGATGAAGGTATATTGTTGGCCTGGCAGGAATCCTAACAACACTATTAAGAGGAAAACATTGTATTTATTTAAATTTCGTATTCTCAAGGTTATTAAGAGTTTTGTTTGCATTCCCTTGTTACTGTCTTGATCATACTTAGCTTAAATTGTGTATCTAATATGTCTTCTGAGTGAGGCTTCTCATGGTTAGAATCAAGTGGTCCACTAGTTTTTATTTAGCAGTAGATGTATTAATATATATTTTGATACTGCTCAGTACAAAAAGGTTGTTCTAACTGAAAACTCCAGTTCCTGTGATATACCCAACATTCACCCTCATGGAATTTAGACAGGAGTGATTGGGGCCTATATGTTTGACTACTGGAACTTACGTTAGTAAACTTCAAAAAATAGATTCACTAGTAATTTCTCCAAAGGAATCTGTTTCAATTTATTCGATGTTCTATAGGCTTTACTTTGTATAAAACACTGAGTTAAAGAGAAGGTAAGGATGTCAAGATGAATGAGTTGGTCTCTCTCCTCTGGAAGCTTATAATCACATGAAGAAACAGATATGTAAGAAAATAGACATGTACAATATGATTATAACATAGGAAAATTAAAATGAGTGCCTTTTTTGGTAAATACAGAGCTATGGAAACAAAACAAAATGGGCATCTTTTTTTTTCTAATTGACAAAATCTAAATGGGATTGTTAAAGAGGACTTTGTATTTGAGGTGGACATTGAATTATGCATAGGATATTTTAAACTGGAGACACGGAGGAAACGTTGGTGGCAAAGAGAACTGTGTGAACAAAGGAACAGACATTTGGAAAGGCAGATGGGTGCCAGTGCGGCTGGAGGACAGGTACGCAAGTGATGGGGCGGGAGATAATTATGAAACATTTGCAGAAGTCAGATTATCAGCTTCTTTTAAACCCTACTAATTATGTGGAATTTATTGTGTAAACAAACAGTGGCAAACAGTAAAGGTTTTGAACTGTCATGATGTAGTCTGAGACAAGCTATTTAGAGCAAGCGTTGTAAGTTACAGTAACTGCGAGTTACTGTTGACACGTGCCCAGCATTGTCTCCCATTATTTCAAGGTCAGCATCTTAGTGAAATACCGTAGACACCTTGACCTCGAAATAGAGCTTGACGTCTTCAACATCTTATGCTTCTTTTAACAAATCTTACTTTCAACAAATTCATACGAGTAGCATTAAGATAGAAAATAGTACAAACAGACTTACACTGAAAAGCAAAAATCTCCTCTTCCACCCAATTTTTTTTTTGTTCCATTCCCCAGGTAAAACCCCATTTGATCATTAAATTGATACATGAGTAACATTCATTTTTTTGGGGGGGGGAAGTTGTATAAAACTGCTTTCTTGTTTTTTGAATGTAGATGAAAAAATAAATTTACCAGTTTCTTCATTTGTGTTTTGGGGTTGCCTTTGGTTTTTTCACTATTACAAATAGCACCGTATGAACACTTTTACGTGTTTTTTTTTTTTAAAGTCAACTTTGTTTTTTAAAAACAATTTTAGATTTACAGAAAAATAGTGAAGCTACTACAAAGAGTTCTCACATACCCTATCCTCAGTTTCCCCTTTTATTAACATCTTACTACATATATTAATGTGGTGCATTTGTTATAATTAATGAATAAATATTGGTACTAATTATTTTTATTGATATAATAAATATTGATATTATTTTTAATTGAAGTCCATAATTTATTAAGATTTCCTTAGTTTTTTACCTAATGTGTTTTTTGTCTTCCAGGATCCCATCCAGGATCCCACATTACATTTAATCATTAAATTAAATGTCTCCTTAGGCTCCACTTGGCTGTAACATTTTCTTTGAGTTTCCTTGTAAACTTTGATGACCTTGTAAATTTTGAGGAATACTAGCAGGTATTTTGCAGGATGCCCATTTATTGGAATTTGTCTGATGTTGTAGACAAGAGTATTAGACTGGGGTTCTAGGTTTTAGCAAGGAAGATTACAGAGGCAAAATGCCATGCATCATATCAAGTGTACATACTGTCAACATGGCTTAACAATGTTGACGTTGACCTTGATCATTTGGCTGAGATAGTATTGTCAGATGATTCCACTGTAAAGTTACTGTCTGTTCCCATCACCGTGCTGTACTCTTTGTTAGGAAGTTACTATACGCAGCTCACACTTAAGGAGTTGGGACTTCTTGTCCACCCCCTTGAGGGTGGTGTATCTACATAAATTATTTGGAATTCTTCTGTATAGGAGATTTATCTTTTCTGTCCTATTTATTTACTAAATCATTTATTTGTAGTGATATGGGCTCATGGATATTCATTTCATACTTTGGGTGTAATACAATATCACTTTTGTTGCTGAAATTGTTCTAGCTTTGGCCATTAGCCCCTGTGTCTCTTTGACATTCCCCATCAATGTGGGATATATATATTTTTTCCTTTTTGAGCACTTTCTCATCTTTGGAACTACAAGATTCTCTAAGCTTATCTTACATATTTTCTGCTTCAGTCCTGATCAGCCAGGTCTTCAAGGAGCTCTTACCCCTGTAATTGTGGGATGGTATAGAAGCTACGATCTGGGTGCTAAGTGGGGTTGTTACTCCTGCAGTGCCCTTCCTTCTAGGGATTTTCTGCTCACAAAGCAAAGAAATACATGTGTGGATACTAACTTGTGCATATATAAATATAAATATGTTTATATGTAAATATCTCTATCTATATTAAGGTATACACAAGTTCATATTGCTGTTTCCAACTGTTATCTATCACTACCCGATTATTCTAACGTCTTTTCCTTTGTTTATCTGTAAACTCTCACTCCAAAAGTGAGCAACCTGGCTTCAACCATCCTCTTTCTATTTACATAACTGTTAAATTCTGGTACACATATGAAGCTGAACAAAACTTTTAATCTGTATTGCTATAGGGAAAACACTTTATCAGCTAGAGTACAGTGTTTATGTGCAGGTCCTCTTCCTTTTAGTCTACAGACTCCACTCATTTACAAAAGTACTTATCAACTTTTACCCCAGCCTACTTCAGTGAGGTTGTATTGTAGTTAGATTCTTTTTTTTTTCTTCCTTGAGATGGGATCTGGCTCTATCACCAAGGCTTGAGTGCAGTGGCACAATCACAGGTCATTACTGCCTCAAACAGTCCTGGGCTCAAGCAATCCTCCTGCCTCAGCCTCCTGAGTAGCCTGGGCCACTACACTTGGCTGATTTTTTTGTTCATTTTCTTAGTGAGGTGGGGATCTTGATATGTTGCCCAGGCTGGTCTCAAACTGCTGGCCTCAAGTGATTCTCCTGCCTTGGCCTCCCAAGTCACTGGGATTACAGGCATGAGCCAGCATGCCTGGCACATTTGTAACATAGTTAGATTTTTTTCGCATAGGCTGCATTCCATCCTGGGATAAATGCACATTGCAAACTCTAGGGAAACTACTAGAAAAATAAGTAAAAAGAAGAATGCTAGTGCAGTGATGCAAGAAATCAGTAAGGATGTAAAATCAATAAGTTGACCTGAAGAGTACCATCGATCAATTTTTTTCTAAATGACATGTATAGACTTCTTCATCCAATAGCAGCAGAGTACACATTCTTCTCAAACTCAGATGGAACATTTATTAAGTAGACCATATTCTGGGCCATAAAATTTATTTTAACAAGTTGAAAAGAGTGGAAAGCACTTTGAGGAACTTTCCCAGAGAGCACAAAGAAAGGTCAAACAAATGAAATATATCAATGAAAGAAAAAGTGAAATAAAGGGAAGATGTTGAAATGTTAATATTCATAATAGAATAGAAGTCCAAGAAGCATTGGAAAATAAGGGTAGGAAATATTGGAAAATTGTCTTCAAATCTAATTTTTGGAATTGTATAAATATTAAGGACTCAAATTTAAGGATTTCATAAAGGGTAAATAGAATAAAATAAAGATACTACACCTATGTTATTGTGGATGTTAGGACATCAAAGACAAAGAGAAGATACCAAAATCTTCCGGGAGAAAAAAGAAACAGCAATTCGACTGCTACCATATTTCTTACTAGTTATACTAGATCCGTGGAGGTGATATATTATTAAAGGAAAAATACTTTAAACAAGCGGACTTTATATCTTGTTAGAATATTAAGTATGAAAATGAAACGTTATTTTGAGTTTTACCACTGAAAATGTGCTTTGAAAATACCATGAAAGGTGGTCTATCCATACAATGGAATATTATTCCATGATAAACAAATGAGTTATCAAGCCACAAAAAACATGTAGGAAACTGAAGTATACATTGCTAAGTGACAGAAGCCAGTCTGAAAAGGCTGACTGTATGATTGAAACTCTGTGACATTCTGGAAAAAGCAAAACCAGAGAAACAGTAGCAAGATCAGTGGTTGCCTAGAGTTCAGGGGTTTGGGGGTAGGCAGGGATGATGGGTAGAGCACAGAGTGTGTTTCAGGCAATGAAACTATTCTGTATGACACTGTTAGGATGAGTACATGACCTTGTGCATTTGTTAAAACCTATAGGAACTATACAAAAAGAGTCAGCCATGAACTTTAGTTAATAGTCATGTATCAGTGTCGCTTCATCAGTTGTCACAAATGGACCACACTAATGCAAGATGTTAATAATCAGGGAAAACTGGGAAGGAAGGAAGTGGAGAAATGGGTATATATGGGAACTCCCTGTGCTTTTGGTTCAATTTTTTTTTATAAACCTAAGACTGTTTAAAAAATAAGTCTATTAACTAAAAAAAAGTTTTTTTGGACTTCAGAAAATAAAGAAGGTAAGAATTCCAGGAGAACACAAAAAATCAGGGAAGTGTAGATGAGAAAACTATCAGTAAGCTATATTATTTATAAGTAAGTAATAACCAAAAGAGAAAAAGTATATCCAAAACAATCTAGACCAAATACTGTCAAAGATAAAAATGGTGGTATAGGGGAGAAAAATGGGATAGAGAGTTGGGAGAAAGGGCATGAGGGTATCTCAGGGAGGCAAGACTGTGCTAAGGTGCCTGTCTTGGGGACAGTATGAAATTATGTTTATATATGAACCATAAGAGGAATTAATGCAAATGTTTACTGACTGCATTTGGAGTAACTAAGGAAGAATACAATTTGAGAGTCTGACTCTCAAACCAGAAGAAGAAAATCTGATATGTCCTCCCATGAGTGGAAGAAAAGAAAGAAGGAAAAGAAGGAAGCATAGACAAAAGGAAAGTGAAGAGGAAGGAAAAGAGGAGGAAGGGGTGGGAGAAATGAAGAGAGGGAAGGAGGCGGGGGGAGGAGGTACAAAAAGCCAAAACAAAATAGGGAATGAGAAAGTGTGTAGCTGCCCTGAGTGTGTGAATTAAGGACAAGGGAGTGGTAGGACTTAATACTAGGACCAGATGCTAATGGATCAGGTGTCCTCACATATTCTAAGCTTTTCCCTGGAGTTTTTAGCTTGAAAGTCAATGGAAAACATCCTTAGAACTTCCCTGGTCTGTTGTACAAAAGCTTTCTGTAGCATACAGACAATTACATGTGAGCCAGTCCCATCAAAATGGTTAGATTGGTCAAGAATGAAGGAAAAGGAGACATTTGTAGGAGGAAAAAGTAGCAATAACTTAAATTTTTCATAGTAATTACTTAAAAGACAGTCATCTTAAGAATCTGATGTAATTACTAGTTTCAAATATTGCCATCAAGTTATGGAGCAATAATTTTCA
>JAQIFY010005366.1:0-11082 GCA_028533085.1 Varecia variegata | reverse complement strand
CCCTTCATCTTTTTAGAAGGTATTTCGTCTAACTGAATAGTACTCTCAGCCACTGCTTTAGATCTTTACGAGACCTTAAGAAAAGATTTTGTAGTCACATGACTTGCCATATCAATAAACTTTTTCAGTGACATTAAGCATAGGAAATTCGCTTTTAGCTCATAGTTTTGTAGACAAGCATGACATGTGCCATATTGGTATCCTAGAAAATCTTCATGTTTATTTTTTTAAATAAATGAGTATTGCTGTTGGAAAATACCCATATATGTATGCCAAATATTAAAACATTATATTGCTATAAATAAAAAATACACAAATAAACAAAACATTTTTTATTTAATTGAAAATTTTTCAGAGCTTTGAATTATATTTTGCAGTGTTGCATCTGTCAATCAAATGCAGAAGGGTTAATAGCATAAGGATATAATTTTTGAATATTAAATGCATATGTTGGTTGTAAGGTCTTGATGAAAATTTATATGCTGGGCTCAGAGAACTTTCCTTTCTGGATGGACTGTGGGGGGGCTTATGAAAATGGAACATGGTTATACAAAAAGAAGTTCAGTATGTAAAATGGATGACTCTAAAGAATACACTTTCCCAACTGATGGACCATTTAGTTCTCATTTGCTTTCTCCTAGTTTACATCTTTTGATTTTAGCCACATACTTAGTCACAATTTGTCTCTCTCAGATTTTGTCATTTCTCATTATCTCACTCATTATTCCACTGACACTAGGCATTCAAATCCACTCTGACTTCTTGAAAGAAATGCTAGTATCTTCTTGATGTCATTACATCATTTTGAGCTGCATATCATCCCTGATTTGGGTTTTAGTCTCCTATATCAGTGGTAAGAGCGTTCACCAGCGTTACTTTACAGATCAGATAAAATAAAGCAGGGCAATGTAGGGCCAACTGCCCATTCTACTCTGAGAAGCACATGAGAACCTTACTGCTCGGTGACATTTTCATGCTCTGAAGTATCTGTCATTATTTACGACATTACCTCCTAAGCTCAAAGTCAGCCTGAAGCCTTGTGCTCCCCAGAAGTAGTTCTGTTCCACCCAGCAGCTCTCCAAATTTATCTGTCCATGACAAGGCTGCCTTGCTCAAGGCAATGCCATCATTATGGTGTTTCAGCTAAATGAAAGACCAGAGGGCCTCGTTGACAGGTTTTTCAAAATAGGTAATTTTACACATACTTTGAGAGCCAACTATATTTTTGTCTATTTTCCCATTTTCATGAGGAATGAGGAAGCCATCAATCAAATTTCTACTCCATTGCCTCGACATACTATGGGCCACATAGTTACTTAATGAATAATGATCTGACTAAAATTTTGATAAAATGGTATTGTAAAAATAGAAAAATCAAATTATTCTATGGGTTATTTCAAAGTGAGACTTAGAATCTAAAACAAGGCCTGTTCAGTTGTCCTTATATTAACACAAGACTTCATACTTAGGTTGTCAGGAATCATAACAGTTTTAGTAAAACATCTAATTCTGTCCTTTATGCAGGTGATATGATGGTTACCATGTGCTCTTGGTTCTATATGAGAAAGTAAGAACCTAATTGGCAATTGGTAAGTCCTTTTTCTGTATTGAGTTAAATATAGACAAAAATTATTAATATATTATGTGTCATTGTAGTCTATTTTGTTCATTGCACAGAACATATATGCCCTCTCTAACTTTAATTTTTATGTCACAGCCCATCTTGACAACAAAACTTAATGGTTCCACATTGTTTATTGAATTTCATACATGTAACAAATCCACTCTCCCCTGCAATATGGCAGTTTGTGTCTCTTCCTCTTTTTATAAGTGTACCAGCTCTATCAGGTTATGGTCCCACCCTTATGATATCATCAAAACCTAATTATCTTCCAAAGGTCCTATTTCCAAATACCACTACACTGGGGCTTAGGGGACAATTAAGTCCATAGCAGAAATTATGTCAGATATATCTATCTATAAACTTGTTCCACAATGAAACAATCATCATACATCAGCAGCAATTAAACTGTTCCAAGTTTGCATAAGCATGATTAACCTCTTTTCTTAATTATTTCCAGGATCACAATAAACAATGTCTACTCAAATAGGGTGTCTATTGTATGTGACATCAAGGGAAGACACAATCTTCTAACAATGCATATTTTGAGTGTCTTGTAAACCTTGAAAATGTGAAAACAAAATGACAAACTATTCTGATACATGTCCCCCAGGCTTATACACAAAATATCCAGAATTATCCTTTTAAAATTTAAATATTATGAAATCTCTGCTCTAAACTCTTCAGAGGCTCATAATCATCTGTAGATTAAAATCTAAATTCTACACCATAATTTACAAAGTCCATGTGATCTGGTCCTGTCTACTTCTTTGTTCTCATTTTTCTCCTGAATTCCTCCATTGGTGCACTGGAGCCTCTCTGTTCTTCAAATATATTAAGCATATTACAAACCAGGATCCTTGCCCTTTGTACTTCCTCTGCTGGGAAGGCTCTTTTCTGGGAAATTCTAATGTTTTATACTTTTCTTTATATTTTCTACTCAAAATTCACCCCTACAGAGGCCTCGCCTATCTGCCCTACTCAAAATAACATGCAGCCCTTCCCATTACTTTTCATTCTCTTTTCTGCTTCATTTTTCCAAATATTCATTTCTCATTACCTGCCATATTATCTATTTAATGTCTAAATACTCCACTAGAATATAAGCTTGAAAAGAAATGAATTTATTTCATTTACTTCTGTATTCCCAATGCCTAAAAATGTAACTGGGATGGAGTAGGTACCTGTGTAGACTACATTATGTCATTCTACTCAGTTCTTCTCTCAACTCTTCATGTTCAAGCTTTGGCATATGATTTTGCAGTTTCTCCCTCTAAAGATGGAGTATATCTTCTGTCTCTACTGATGTTGACTGTGGCCATATGGCTACTTTTTGCCAGTGAATTTTGATGGAAGTGACAGTGACAGTGTGCCAAGTTAAAGCTTATCAAAGCATCCTATGTTCGCAGCTCTACTCCCCCAGTTTCACATGCACTTCCACCATTGCTGTTTGAAGGACATGTGCTGGGTATCTTGCTAGACAAAAAAGGATGAGAGATACATAAAGCATATCTAAAGACAACTTTCAACTTGTAGCCAAACCCAAAAGTGCCCAGACAAGATAAGTCAACTCCTAGATGACCACAGATGCGTCAGTGAAGATTAAAAAATATATATTGTTTTAAGTACTGGATTGTGTGGAAGTTTCTGGGTTTGTGAAAGCATTGTTGCAACAGTAACTGAATTAAACAGTGATCAGTAAATAGTTTAATGCCAATAATCAAGTTTTCAAAGCACCCTTAAAGCTTAATAATCTCTCCTTTGTTTTATCAGCATTTTTTACATAGTCAAACTAATTCTGTAGATATACAGCTTAAAGAGCATTAAGCAAACATAGCATAAGTAGTATCTAGGGGAAAAAAAACTATTACTGTAAGTATACAAGTTTGTTTAAACTTCGCAATTTATGAATAAGTTAATCTCTCTAAAGGAGTGAAAAAGATAATTCCATTACATTTCTTGGGGATAGATCTTTCTTGGCAGAATGCTCTTAGAATAGTGACACCCTATGCAAGGGAGGCAGTGCACATACAGTAAGGTGCTTAACAGACAGGGGATGAGAAGGCTCTTCAAAGTGAGGAATTGCATCATGTCACTATAGTGTGTATCAAAGGGCTTCTTAGGAACACAGATTGTTGAACTGCATCCCTGAATTTCTTATTCTGTAGGTCTAGGGTTGAACCTGAGAATATGCTTTTCTAATAAGTTCCCAGTGGATGTCAATGCAGTGCAGCTGGCTTAGGAATCACACTTGACAACAACTGATGTCTGCAACTGCTCATTGAAATGTAAATATAAAAACCTGACAATATTTTTACTGGGATCTAGTTATAAAATCAATACAGACCTATATTTTTAAAGTTCATAAATATATTTATATATATTTATTCTATTTCCCCCTTTACCCTTAATCATGAACTGGTCTGTTTTTGGATCACTTAGCCAGTAAATATTTCCAACATGCCAGATTTTGCACTATAAAATTCCTAAAGTAAGTTATTTTACTGACATGGAATTAATGCATAAGATGCCTTCAAAATGGAAGAATGAAGCAGGAAAGATTTAAGTTAAAATTAAGTAGTGAAATAGAAATATTAATACAATGCCTAGGCCTAAGCTAAGAAATATTTGATTCACATGAGGACTGCAAACTTCGAGTTATAGTTTGCATACTTCTGTGAGTGTGATGTTCTAACATAAGACTCCTAAATCATTTGATTGTACACAGAGAAACAATGTACTTCTGCTTCCTTCCAAGATGGAGTAATAGGGGCTATTTTTAATCTCCCATCTGAAACAAGCAGAAAGCAGACAAAATATATAAAGCACTATCTTTCAGGATACTGGGCATCAGGTAATGAAAGAAGGTGATCCCCAAAAGATGGAAACAAATGAGAAAACCCCAATGATTTCCCCAGCTTACTGACTTGAATAAGTTCCCAGGGCACAGCACATGGACAGGAAGCCCAGGTGGAGCAGGTTTACTGAATTCAGGAGATCCAACTGAAAGTCTAGGAAGACCAAGGTGGCTAGACTCCAGAGCTCATGGGCATGGAGCCTGTGCCACTGCACAGGGCCCTGCACCTTAGAAAGACTCCATACTTGGCTTAATGTTTTGCTTCATTTATATTAAAGTTCTTAATAATTTTGAAAAACATAGGTCCTACATTTTTATTTTTCATTGAGCCTTACACATTATTTATCTGCTCCTGTGTGTGGGACAGAGTTTTAGAGATAAGGATACTGCACAGGGATCTACAGAGGAATCCTCTTTTTGCTAAGCTGATTTAAATTTCTCATGTCTGTGAAGAATTTACCTAAGGCTACGGAAAGGATCAGATGTAACAGTGCCTAGCACTGTTGTCGCCAGGAGGCCCTCACTACAAGTAGTGTTAAAGGCAGCCACCCAAGAAGAAAAGAAAATAACAGGACAAATGCAATTGAAAGATGTATAAGGAGGGGATAGAAATCAGAATGCTTTGTACTAGAATTAAGAATGTTATTGAAATATCACACTCATCTCAGAGCATTATTTTTTTAAGACCAAAACAAAGACATTTAATTTATTCAATGGAGTGCAGACAGTCTGGGAGTGGAGTCAAAAGTATAATAAACAACACATTGAAAACACAATGAGAAGTTCAGTCTGAAGTCTTTTCCTCACTGGCAGAAAGAGCTTTCAGGGATAGTGAAGGATTGGGTTCTGGAGGTAGTCAAGCAATCACTTTGCAACCATTGAAGTGAAACATTTTATATGGCAAAAGCTGCAGGCAAAAGCTGAATCTGAGGATCTTGATGATCCTCTTGTAACCTTTGCTGTCATAATGTTGTCAAGGTAAAATTGTTTATGAAGTGCATTTTGTTACATTTAAAGCAGTCAGCTAACTCTCTCATTTGAGAGCTAGGTCATACTGTTCACATTTGAGGAAATGGTTAATAGTTGAATTCCAGCCAAACCATAAAATCAAGCCTGTGTATTGGATTCTAGAAATGTGAAATGAGCTATTAAGGTCCTAATTTTCATGCTTGAAAAGAAAAGCAAACCTATATAGCGATGTGGTTGCAGACAGAATAAAAGCCAAAAAGTATTCAAAATTGGAAGACCATTTACATGGGTGCTGAGATAGAGAGTTCTTTCTGCAATAGAAGGTCATGTGGCATTTTCTTAGTGAATTTATCACAGCTCAAGGAATATTCATTAGTCCTGGTCTGGAAGTGGCAATATTCATGGCTAGGGATTGCCCCAAACCATCCCAGACATACGCGCGCACGCGCACACGCACACACACACACACACAAACACACACACATGCACGCACACACATAATTTCAAGATACCTTGGCGTGTGGAAAGTTAAAATAGTAATGAGAGGAATCCTTGATGAACAAAAAGTTAGAGCACACTCAGTCCCCTCTTCATGTGATATCTGCATCTCCTCAGGACACTGCAGAGAGTCCCCACCAGCAAGAAGACCCTCACCATTTGTGGCTCCTCAACCTTGGACTTCTCGGCCTCCATAACTGTAAGAAATAAATCCTTTTCTTTACAAATTAAAAAAAATTCAAGCAAAGTCAGCAAGTGGTGGGTATCATAAACCTTGACTTCTGATCTGGCTACTTCCTTCTGTTGATACTTTGTTTTTTCAAAACACATTAATTCTGATAGTAGTTTTGCCTGGTTTAGAAAACGTTCATCCTCGTCCCATTAATATGTTCATTTCACTAAACTCACAGAGATCAACTATATTTCTATTATGTCCAGAAGCTTTTTTTCTAGGCTCCACTGGAAGCTTTCTTGCCATCCAAAAAAGAAACTAGAATATTAAGACCAATCCCAGAGACATATTAGTACAAATGAGATAAGTCAAAAAATTACTTCATCATTTTTGTCCTGAGGAAAGTCCAATCAATATCTTTAATAGATATTTATACTGTATTAGAGTGAAATAAATTGAGTACATTTTTATTGTATTCTCTTCTCTAATACATTTATGATAAATTTACAAAAAAAAATGGAAAATGTATTTTGGACCCCATACAAACCTCTTCCAAAATAAGTAAGCCAAGGTGACTGGCTTACATTACCAGTCATAATACTTTTGAAGGCCGGGCATGGTGGCTCACGCCTGTAATCCTAGCACTCTGGGAGGCCGAGGCGGGTGGATTGTTTGAGCTCGGAGTTCGAGACCAGCCTGAGCAAGAGTGAGACCCCATCTCTACTAAAAATAGAAAGAAATGATTTGGACAGCTAAAAATATATATAGAAAAAATTAGCCGGGCATGGTGGCGCATGTCTGTAGTCCCAGCTACTCGGGAGGCTGAGGCAGTAGGATTGCTTGAGCCCAGGAGTTTGAGGTTGCTGTGAGCTAGGCTGACGCCATGGCACTCACTCTAGCCTGGGCAACAAAGCAAGACTCTGTCTCAAAAAAAAAAAAAAATACTTTTGAAGATATAAAAATATCTTCACTTAAAAGAATAAGCTAAACACTGTTTTCCTGCTTAGTCTTTGTACTCCTTAACTCAGAAGTATATTTATTTCTCTTCCTAATTACTCTAACAAAAATTTTATTATCATAATACATTTAAAATTTCATACCATGTTTTTGCCTTACATATCCTCAGCTAAGCTGAACAATTCAGATTAAAATTCTAGATTGGCTCACCTTTTATATAATATGTAACAATGATTCATTTTAGACCTACTATATGCTAGACACAACGCTAAACTCAGTGACTCACAGAAGAGCTCACAAGTTAGTGAAAGAGACAGACGTACATAAACGTAATGACATAATAGAGGCTTTATAATGTAGTAAGAAGTATCTTGGGTGGAAGGAGAGACTATTGTAAGGCAAGGCAGTAAAAGGGATGTACAAGAAACATCCATTGGAACTGAAGCTTGGGTAACAATGGAGGTGGAAGCAGAGAAATAGGATTCCTGCTGTAGGGTCCAACACATGTGAAGGCACAGATAAGTGAAAAAAAATGCTTAATTTTACCTTGACAACATTATGAGAGCAAAGGTTACAAGAGGATCGTAAAGATTCTCAGGCTCAGCTTTTGCCTGCAGCTTTCACCATATAAAATGTCATGCTCTAATGGTTGTAAAGTGATTACTGGAATATTTCCAGAACCCAATCCTTCACTATACTTGGGAGCTCTTTTTCCCAGTGAGCAAAAGTCTTCAGACTGAACATCTCATTGTTTTTTCAATGAGAAGTTCAGTCTGAAGTTCAATGAGTTTTGCAGTATAATGAAAGTTTTTCTTATATATAAAAATTCCTGTGTAAAAATTTGTATAATAAAAGTAATTTTTACCAGTCAAATTTAATCTATGCATGCTCTAATTTCTTTTTAAACTGCATATGATAATGACAGTAACGTACATTGAATATTCATTAGAAGGGGCATGAGATAATTCCATGCAAAAATGTATTAATAATATTTAATAAGAACAATTTAATCATAAAGGGTACACAAGGGACAGAAAACATAGGAAAAAAGAAGATAGGGAGGACAGTATTATGGGAAAAGTTTCTAAAAGCTAGAAGCAAATAGCCAAATACTTCATCATATTACATTGATACTGAACTGAGTAGATTTTGAAAAATCGTTAGGATAGTTCCTGTCATTGCTCATCTGCCTGTAAGCTGCCCAAATCCAATAGAATTCTCCTGGTCACCTTTGTGTGGACATGATGGTGAGGACCTCTGTGATTCACCAATGCTAAGTATGACATCAGAAAGCTCTCATGTCTTGCTGTATTCTTACCCTTCCTCCTTTAGCATAAATAAAGGTGGTAAGAGAAAGAACAGAATAAAAATTTGATTAAAAAAACACATTCCTCTACCATTTTTTCTTTTTCCTTCTTAAATGACCTTGGAGCCCAATTTTATCAATGAAAGGACAAACTAGGAAATCTTTATTCAAAATTTGAAACTAATGAAGAATCCACCTTAACTTGCGCTACTTAAAAATTAAAGGAATAGGTACAATTGTCTTTAAAACTAATGTTGTGGACTTGTATGTTATACAAATGTGAAACTAAAAACAATGTAATCTGTTTTAGCAATCAAGGCTTGTACTAAAATATGCAATATAAAATAAACAGATATAATATTTAAACAACATATGGCTCACAGGAAAACTACTTATAAACTTAAGAAGTTGGAATTAGAAGAACATTGCAGATATTCTATGTCAGAGATGTTTGGTAGGTAAAGAAATGATATTTAACAATTATTGATTAACTATATGACAGGCATTGTTTTAAGCCTAATTATTATAGTATTTACCTTAAACGTCACACACCTATAAGGTAGGTACTATAATTATACTCATCTTCAACATGATGAAAATGAAACACAAATTGATTAAGTAAATTGCCTAAAGTCAAATATTAACCAGAATTATTTTAATCCAGTCACTTTATTTCAGGCATTTTTGATTTAATCATTCAGGAGGCTGAAGTTACTAAGCAACTTGCCCAAGTTCAAAAAATGACTTCAGCAAGATATATGGAAACATTTCTATCCACAAATAAATAAAAAAAATAGAATTTGTCTTTTTAAAAAATTTAAAGAAACAAAGTATTAAAAAATAAAACCCAGATCTCTAAATTCTATGTTTCTAAGTAGATTTTGTGTGTCAAGGGCTTTCAATAATCACTATCAGAAGGAAATTCTAGGCTTTTCCATCACTGAAAGTTTTATTTCATGTTAGTGTTATTAATTTAATAGAAACACACTCTCTAGTGAAGGCAATCGATACCACATAGCATTAACCTTTCTGAGAGTAAGTGAAAAGCCACACAAAAATCAACTTAATTCACATAAGGTCACATTCAAGTTCATTTTGTTAAATATATATTTTAAGAGAAAATATTATACCACCTAGCACTTTATAACCCAGAACTATCCTCATTACCAATATTTTCTTTGGAGTGGGAATGATATAAAGTTTATGAATACCTATGCTTTTGATAATGAGCTCTTGTTACTGTATCTTGTCCTTTATTAAATCAAGATTAGGAAAAACAATTAACATGGACCTGTCCTCTGCTAGGTACTTTACAATAACTTTTTTTCTCTCTTTCAAAAGGCTGTCAGTTTGGGTCAATAATTAACAGTTATTTTGTGCTATTAGAAAGATTTGAAGTGAAGTCTCTTTGACTCTAAACCCTTTGCAGTTTCCAACATATGAAATGACCCAGATTAGGTTTGAGCCTAAAATCATGGTAGCATTGTACTGTGAAATTATGCTCTATAGTGTTAAAGCTAAATATTTCATTCTTTCCATAGCCTTGAAAAAGAGAGATCCATACATCATATACTAAAATTGATAACTTGGTTTATGAGATCATTTGTTCCTCTGATTATGTCAAATTATAGGATTTACCATATATATCTGAAACATGTTCACTGGACTTTTTAATTTAAATTATTTCCTTAATTTTATTCTTATTTATAATCTCTTTTTAGAAATGATCTGTAATATCTTCTATAGGCATTTTCTTTCCCCTTTTATTGCAATATCATTGAAAGACAATAAAATACAAGGATTTTAAGATCCCAGTTTAATGAGTTTGGCAAACATACAATATAACCATGAATATAACTCACCACTACATCAACACAACAGTAGCAAAACTTTCCATCAACCCAAAAACCTCCCTCATACCTCTTTTCAGTTCATTCTCACTCTAACAGAGGCAACCATCATTCTGATTTTTATCACCATGGATTAATTCAGCCTCTTTTAGAATTTCATATTTCATATAAATATTATTTTATAACTGGCTTCATTTCTTCAGCATAATAGGTTTAAGATTAATCATGCTGTTGTGTACTTTATTCGTTTTTATTTTTGCATATCACTGCATAGAAAAAATGCATCCCAACTTTTTTTTATTTATTTATCAATTCTTGAGCATTTTTCTTAAAGAAAAAGCTTTGAGTTTTTCCTCATTCAGTATTTTACTACCTATGGGTTTGTCATATATGGCTTCTATTGTTTTGAAATAAGCTCCTTCTATACTTTTTGAAAATTTTTATCATGAAGGCATGTTGAATTTTATCAAAGGCTTTTTCTGTATCAGTTGAAATGATTATATGGTTTTTGTCATTCATTCTGTTAATATGATATATTGATTTATCATATGATTTATCATTTTGTTAATATGATCACATTGATTTGCATATGTTGAACCATCCTTGCATCCATGGGTTGAACCCCAATTGATCATGCTAAATAATCTTTTAAATGTGTTGTTGAATTTGAATTACTAGTATTTTCTTGAGGATTTTTGTATCTATGTTCATCAGAGATATTGGCCTATAGTTCTCTTTTTTTGTTCTGTCTTTGTCTGCTTTTAGTGTCAAGGTGATACAATTCTCACAGAATGGCTTTGGGAGTATTCCCTCCTTAAATTTTTTGGAATAGTTTAAGTAGGATTGGTATTA
>JAQIFY010005365.1:0-11082 GCA_028533085.1 Varecia variegata | reverse complement strand
GTGTATAAAATGTTATATAATGGTATATATGTATATAACATATGTGTATAAAATGTCATATAATAGTATATATGAATATAACTTATATTGTAAAATGTTACATAAATACATACAGTATATAAAAATCCATGTACAGTTATGAACCACATAATGACTTTTCAGTCAACGACAGACCATATATACAATGATGGTCCTACAAGATTATAATGGAGCTGAAAAATTCCTATCACCTAGTGATGTCAGAGCCATCCTAATGTAGCCAAGAGTGTTATTCATGTGTTTGTGATGATGCTGGTATAAACAAAGCTACCGCACTGCCAGTCGTATGAAAATATAGCACATACAATTATGTATAGTACATAATACCATAATACTTGATAATAATTAAAGATTATGTTATTGGTTGACATGCTTACTATACTATATGTTTTATTATTTTAGAGTATACCCTTCCTACTTATTAAGAAAAAGGCTAACTGTAAAACAGCCTCAAGCAGGTCCTTCAGGAGGTATCCAGAAGAAGACGTTGCTATCATAGGAGGTGACAGCTCCATGGGTGTTATTGCCCATGAAGACTTCCAGTGGGACAAGATGTAAAGATGGAACACAATGATATTAACAGTCCTGACCCTGTGTAGGCCTAGGCTAATGTGTGTGTGTCTTAGTTTTTAATAAAACATTTTAAAAATTTAAAAAAGTAAAGATAGAAAAAAGTTTGTAGAATAAGGATGTATAAAAAGAAAATATTTTTGTACAGCTATACAATGTGTGTGTTAAGCTAAGTGTTATTGCAAAAGAGTCCAAAAGTTAAAGAAAATTAAAAATTGTATAAAGTAAAAAATTTACAGAATGTTAAGGTGAATTTATTATTAAAGAAAGAAAAATATTTTTTTATAAATTTAGTGTTCAGTGCTTATAAAGTCTACAGTAGGATACAGTAATATTCACTCACCCAAAGCAAATTCCAGTTCTGCAAGCTCCATTCATGGTAAGTGCCCTATATAGGTGTACCATCTTTTATCTTTTATGCTATATTTTTACTGTACCTTTTCTGTGTTTAGATATGTTTAGATACATAAATACTTACCATTGTGTTTCAATTGCCTAGTATTCAGTACAGTAACATGCTGTACAGGTTTGTAGCCCAGGAGTAATAGGCTACGCCATACAGCCTAGGTGTGTGCTAGTTTATGCCATCTACATTTGTGTAAGTACACTCTATGATGTTTGCATAGCAATGGAATCACCTAATGATGCATTTCTCAGAAATTATTCCATCATTAAGCAACACATGAATGTAGATGATTTTTAAGAAGCATTTTCCAATGAGGGACAGGGTGGACTCATTCTCATTTCAGGTTTCTGGTCAAATGTCATCTCCTCAGAGAGGATTTCCAGGACCATTGTAGCTACTCTCCAACATTGCTTTATTCCTTCCTAGTAGTTATTGCTCTGTAATTATTATATGTTTTGCATCCATTCATTTACTAATTATTTGAGCCTTCTCTCAGAGCAATGCAAGCTTCTTGAGGGCAGGGGATTGTCTTTTTATTGATATATTCCCAGTACCTAGAACAATGCCATAGTAGGTGCACAATAAATGAATAATGAATAAATGAACAGATTTGTGAATGAACAATTTTCTTTAGCTGATAAAATTCTTCAGTTTTTCACCTCTACCCTTTGTTCTAGTCTTCCTTTCAACCAAAAATATCTTCCTCCCTACCTCCACATTTCTAAATTTTACCCAGTCTTCAGGTCTAATTAAAATGTCTCCTTTTCCAAGAAGACATTCTTGGGATGTGGCCAATTTGCTAGTTGTCCTTCAATAGCTGTTCTTTCCTTCTTCCATAGAAATAGAACTCCAGATGTCAGCTAGCTAGACACATAATCTTGCAGAACAAACTACGTTCCTCTGTTTCCCCTATAGCTAAATGCAGGCGTGTGGCTAAGTTCTAGCCCATGGAAGTGTAGTATGGCAACTTTGAGATTACTTCCACTTTAAAAAAAAGAAAAAAGCTTTTGTATACCCTACTATATCCCTCTTTTTCATCATCCTTTTCTCTATCCAGCTTCCTGGAGTCAGTTGTGATGGCTGGAACTCTAGACACTCTCTTGCATCATGAGGATGTGGGGCATAGCCTAAGGATGGCACAATTGTAAGCCAAAAGGAAACCAAGTTCCTGAAGACCTAGTGAAATAGAACTGTCACATCAGTCCAACTGCTGAACCCTAGACTTTACCTGAAGGGGAAATGAACTCCCAATTTGTTTATGCCACTATTAACTTGGGTCTCTTTTAGAAGCCAAACCTAATCCTAACTAATATATTCAACTAAAAGTCATCTTCCTCTTCTGAATAACATATGTGCTGAATACTATAGATATAACTTTCTTATGAAATGTATCATTTCACTCTTCTGTTTTAATCATATTAGCTAGCCATTTACTGAGTGAGTTCTGTGTGCCAAGCACTGAGTTAATCCTCCCAACCACCCTCTAAGGTAGGTATTTTTATTTCCATTTAACAGATTAGGAAGTTGACGTTCATGGGGCCTTAGGAAACTTGTCTAGGGTCCCACAGTAATAAATAACAGAAACAGGATTTGAATTCAGATGTCTCCAACTCTAAACTCCATGCTTTTTCCATTATACCCATATGCATGTCTTTTCATATCTAACTGTAAGCTTCCTGGAGGCAGGGCCCATGGCTTATGATTCTTTGTACTCCCATAATACATAATCTAGGGCCTTACACATATTTAGCCATAAATAAATGTGAGTGAGTGAGTGGGTAGATGAATGGCTGGATGGTTTGCTTGGCATATAGTTAATTAAATTTCACTTCAATCTATTAACATAAAAAAAACAGAACCAATTTTTTTTTTGTTTTTGTAACTTTCTGACATACACTCTCAGGACCAAAGCTGGACTCATATTCAACAATTAGGTGAATGTCTTAGGTCAGGTTTCCTAGAAGCAGAGCCTGAGACAAGGATTTGGTCCATATGATTTACGGATGGAGCGATCTTCAGGAAGCACCTGCAGGGAAGTGGGGTGGGGGCTAAGCAAGGAAATAATATCAAGTCAAGTCCTCCCGTGGCCTAATCCACAAAGATCTGGAATAAAATCCACCCTGCAGAGTCATCCTCACCTTGAGGCTGTCTGCCATTGGCTGCGGGGCTTCCCACTCCCCCCGCTCCATGGGAAGCAGAGCCCCCAGGCCTCCTCAGTGCAGGGCAGTTCTCCTGAGAAGGCAGCAGTGGTGAGTTAGCAGCCAACACTCGCAGGAGCTGAGGGTGCACCAGCTGGTGAGGGAGTTCTAGGCTGGACCACCAACACCTTGTACAGTAAGATTTTAATATGAAAAAGCAAAGAAAAAATGCCATTTGGCTTTGTTTCAAAAGGGCAGAAAACCCAGTATTATGTCAATGAGCTTATCTGACAGTGAATATGTGAAACTACCTCAATCCCTACCTCTCTGCAGGAAATGAGACACACAGCACCTTATATATGCTTCAATCACTTAAATTTCATCATTAGGCTTTCCTCTTTGAGATGTTTTTCAGAACTTTACAGGCAACTTCTTAACCTTCTGGACACATAGCAAAAACCTTTAGCAAATATGCCAGGAAGGTGTGTGTGCATGTGTGTGTGTGTCTGAAAATCAAAATATGCAAGTAAACAAAGCTTCATTATTAGTAACAGATAAGGATGGCCATTTATTTTAATAGTATTTTATTTAGAGTTTTAGAATATTCACAAAAGTGAAATCAAGTGTTCTAGGCTAGTGTTCTAAAAGAACTAGAACACTACTTAACAATAAACTCTATTCATGAAATGCAGCTGTTGAAGAAGATTCAGGGGGAAAAACTATGATGCTATTTTGTAACTGACAGATACAAGGCATTGATGTTGTCTAGGAACATAATTTGAACAATGGCAAAATTAGGGAGCTTGGAGAGAATGCTTCTGCCTTTGGTCAGCTTCTTCATTGACCCCGTGTGACTGATTTTGTTGAATCTCCATGCTAAAGAATGGGGAGGGTAGAATGCAGCCACATTCCACCCTCAAAAGCCACCTACCAACACCACTATACTGCATTGGCACACTGGGAGAATCAAACATTGATATTCCAAAGCTACTCTACTGCCACACAAAGGGGCACATGCTTTAAACTTTTCCTGGAGGACACTAATTAAATAGTAGTAGTTGCTCTTTTATTTTCTGTCTGGTTCTGTGTGTGTGTGTGTGTGTATGTGTGTGTGTGCATGTGTCTTTCTCAACTTATCGCTTAGCTATTTTTTCCCCAGGAAAATTTCCCCAAAACTCACAAAATGTTCCAAACCTCAGCATAGGTTGACACCCTGAGAATTTGTTATTCGCGAGCCAGGCCTTTTGAAGTCTGATTTCTCAGGATTGATGCTTTCTCTTTAAACAGTGAACAGGAACACTGACTCAAAGGGGCTCTGACAATCACTTAGGAATAACTCAGACATTTGTGTCTGGGCAAGGTCTCCCCTACACAGGGAACCTTTTGTAAATATTACTTACTCGAACCATAACACTAATAGATGTAGTTAATAATTATCACAATGTGCCAAAACTGCACAGTTTGCTCCCTGATTACAATATTAAATTGCTATTGAGCTGTGGTATTCGCTTCAGGCAATACTAGTAAGAACCCCCCAAAGACCCTGGCTGGCCTCGCCATATAAAAATGGAAAATGTTCCGCAGCACACAATGCTCAGGCAGCAGTGGGCTTTGCCAGAAAACAAACACAAAACTCAAACAATAGAAGGAAAGTTTTATCAGAGCTGAAGTGTCCTTTCACTTGGGAACTGTCATCTCTCGAAAAGAAAAACACGCACACACTTGATAGCGGCTCACAAGGCAAGCCATTACTATGGGCACAGTGACTCACGGCGCAGACAGAGACTAGCGTGCAGCCAGCGCTGAAAGGCTTTGTTTTATTTGCATCCGATTATGTCTAGAGATAGGCCATTCCAGCTCTGCAAAGTTGAGAGTCCCTCAGAATGTGAACAGGCTTCTCTCCCCGTGAGCAGGGAGGGAATTTTCTTTTCCCACACACCCTCTCCTCTCTGCCTGACAGGTCAAGTGGCCTGGACAATAGGGCAAAGCTACTGAGAGCAAAACTGCAATTTAATTGAGAAGTGTCATTAGCTCCAGGACAGCACATTCAAAAGCAGACACAATGGGAGCACTTGTCATGTGCAGTGCACGCCAATTCACCCCTCATCCGCCCACATGCTGCCGTCCCACCTCCATATTTGCAATTTTGGAGACCCACAGTGGGCAAATGAGCACTTAGCAATCAATTTGCACACGCAGCCGCCCAGCCTGTGCAAACCAGAGGCTGGCTTGCCCACCCCAGGGATACGGAAGCACATCCAGGGTACGCCTACTAGGGAGGCTGAACTCAATCTAAGCTACTTTACAGGAAATTGAGGCTCCAGAATGCAGCATGGTAATGAGAAAAAGAACAGTGGCTATTAGGCAACTAATTAAAAGAGATTCAGCAAGGAGGATGCCACTTGTGCCTTGACCCCTTCAGGCCAGGCAAACTAGTAAGTAGCCAGAAAAATGCTTTTGTGTGGATTGGGAGAGGTGACACTGGGAGCCATCTGCAGCCCTCTCAGCAGCTGCGTCGGCTCTGGCCTGTGCAGGCAGACACAGTGATGGATGCTCCTGGCACAGAGGAGACAGTAAATGTCTGCTCCTTTCCTTCCTCCCATGCAGCCAGTCTACCTGCTCCAGATTACCAAGGTGTGCTGGGCTGCATCCATTCCCCAGGCCAGGACAACCTGGTGTGAGCTTGGAATTCAACGGGCAATTCCAGCCACCATGTCACCTGTAACACTAAAAATTCCCAGGAGGAACAGAGGGTGTTTACCCTGCAGCATCTAAGAAAGAGGCCCAGGCACGTTGACTCTTGGCAAATTTGATGAATATTAAACCTAAAGGACCTTAGATTTTTAAAAAGTCTTTCCATCCTCTTTATTTCCAAAACTACACTTGTTCACTGTAAATTTTTTCACGTATTAGTCTACATTTTGTGCATTCCTCAAGGATAAATAATGTTCTTAATTATTTCCCCATTTACAAAGCTGTGTGACCTTGGGCAAGTTACTACCCACTGTGTGCATCAGTTTATCATCTAAAAGTGGGGATAATACTAATGCAAACGAAATCCCTTAGCACAAGTGCCTAGTGCAAAATAAGACTCCAGTAAATGTTAGCTGATGCTGTTATTATTACTGCTATTGTTATTATCACTGTTGTCTTTTATCCTCAGAATCTAACACACGGGCTAGTACACAAAAGATGTTCAAAATTTGTTCTGTGACCAGCTGATTGATTGAATGAATGAATGAACAGATGGATGCCTTAGGTGACAGGCAACTTTCTGTCCTGAGCTGCTGCATCCCAGTCATCATTCTCCCCGTGCCAGGAAATAAGGAGGATCAGGTCACATCGTTTCATCTGCTACATTCTGTACCTCTCAAGTCTCAATGTCAGCTGCCCACACAACCTAATAAGAGAGGATAGCAATGGAAGTGTGATTTTTTTTTTAAGTCTCTTCCCATTCATTCTAATGAGCCTGTGAATTTGAAGGGAATAACCAAGTCAAGCAGCTCCGGTGTTTATTTCCAAGAAAGCCCATATTGGGGTACAGGGTTTGGGCAGAGGGAGCCCATATCAGCAGCACTACTATGGCCCCTCCCAAAAACCTCCACAAGAAGAGAAGAAACCAACAGAAAGGCGAGTGTGTGTATAGAATATCCCATCTCAGACTAGATCCTGAGCTCAAGCTGATATCACATGAGTGGTATGATTCAATGGAGGCATTAAGAGCACAAGCTCTGGATTATGTAGATCTACATCCTAATTCCAATTCTGACACGTGGACCATGGACAAGTTACTGAAGCTCTTTGAGCCTTGCATTCTTTATCTGTGAAATGGGGACGAAATCAGCCCCACAAGGCTTTGGGGAAGTTTAAATAAAAGGAAGCATGCAGAGAACTTAGGACAGAGTCTGTCGCATAAGAAGTTAGGTGTCTTTGAGGCTAATGAATCACTCTCCACTGAGTTCTGAGAAAACTGAGAAATAGACGCAGGCCTCCAAAATGGATCAAATATTAGTTCGGTGACTGGCAAAACTGGACTAGGGAAGCTCTTCTGGCTTAAGGCCACATTGGTCCTTCTACTCCTGGCTCCAAGCCAATGGGCACCCTGCGATCCACAACAGGGAGAACAGCGCTGACCACTTCAGTGACATGGAAACTTGTCTACTCCTCCTACTCATCATGTCAGGGGGCCCTGGAGCTCCATTTCCCTCTGCTGTGCTCACACAGCAGGCAGTGGGCCGAGCCTTTCCCTTCGCAACCTAATCCTCAAGCTGAGTCCATTCCTTCTCTTCCATGTGCAGGACTAGATCCCAGAGCCTTCTTTCTTCTTGATTCCCCTTTTCTTTCGGGCCCAAGATATTTGCCCTTCTTACTTATTCTTGCATATTCTCTTGGAGCCCCTCCATTACGAAAGAAACAAAGCCAAGGATTTCTTAGTCAGTCTGAAAAGAGTATCCACACTCATGCTATTCTTGTCCACCCTCTGTTCCTGAAATTGGATAATCCTACAACAGGAAATACCTTCCCATTAGACAGCAATTAACCCAGAACTATAAATAAATCTATTGTTTCACTCTTTATTCCCCATGAGTGTGGCACAGTCTGTCTCCTCTCTCTAATGCTGCCCTTTACAGTCATGCATCGCTTCACAAAAGGGGTCATTCTGAGAAGTGTATCATTAGGAGATTTTGTCATTGTGAGAACATCGTAGAGTGTACAAACCTAGGTGGTATAGCCTAGTACGTGCCTAGGCTACATGATATAGCCTATCGCTGTGGTCCCCAACCCCTGTGCCCTGGACCTGGTCAGGAATTGGGCCTCAAAGCAGGAGGTGAGCAGCAGGGAGCGAGTCTGTATCTTCATCTGTATTTACAGCCGCTCCTCATCACTTGCATCACTGCATAAGCTCCGCCTCCTGTCAGATCAGCAGTGGCATTAGATTCTCATAGGAGCATGAACCCTACCATAAACTGTGCACGTGAGGGATCTAGGTTGCAGCTCCTTATGAGAATCTAATGCCTGAAGATTTGAGGTGGAGCTGAGGTCATGTTGCTGGTGCTGGGGAGCAGCTGCAAATACAGATTATCATTAGCAGAGAGGTTTGACTGAATAATGAATGTAATGCGTTTGAATCATCCAAAAACATCCCCTTTCCCCCACCCCATCCCATCCCTGCCCCCGGTCCATGGAAAAATTGTCTTCCACAAAACTGGTCCCTGGTGCCAAAAAGGTTGGGGACCACCGGCCTATTGCTCCTAGGCTACAAACCTGCACAGCATGTTACTGTGCCAAATACTGTAGGCAACTGTAACGCAATGGTACGTGTTTGTCATAGCTAAACATAGAAAAGGTATGGCAAAAATACAGCATTATAATCTTATGGAATCATCATCATATGTGTTCCATTATTAACCAAAACATTGTCATGTGGCCCATAACTATATTTCCCAGGAAACTTCCCTCAGGGAATAAATAATGGCTACATTCCCACCTACAATTTCTGAGCTAAACCAAAACTCAACTAAGTCTTGTTAAAATTTTCAATGCTCATCTCCCTGGTTTTTCTATCTCAAATCTGTCCAAAATGTATAGCATAGCCGTCCCAATCTCCAAGCTTCTCCACTGGCTTTTATCTTGACTCCTTGTCCACACCATTAAAAAGCCCCTCACAATTGGGGCTTTTCGACTTCCTTGGGTGCAATCATTCCCATTCATTCTCTGAAGCCTTGCCTGTCCTCTGGTGCATCTCTTTGTACCCTAGTCCCTGTATAATTTTCTTAGTCTCCCATGACAAGCAAGCAGTATGCCTGGCTATATTCATCTTTCCTTTACCATCAGTCTAGCCCAATATTTCTGATGATGTTTGAGAAAATCTTTGGGACACAACTGAATTGTGTTTCTTTTAAAATAAGCAAGGGGACAGGCATTTCAGAACAGCGAGAGACTTAGTAATCTCAGACCAGTCTCTGCAGGTCTGACCCACTGACTGACCTAGAGACCAGTCAGTATTTTGTTTGTTACCACCACTTGGTCCTTGACACTATGTAGACTATTCAACATTTAGATTTTACCCGTGGGTGTTAGCCTTTTGTTTGTGAGATGAATGCTTTCAAGCACCCACACAGTCTGGACTCCTGGGTTTGAGGGGAGCAGGCTTCAATTCAAGGTCTGGCCAACAACCAGACAATTGCTGCAAGGTAGGGGCAGCAGGCAGCTGTGCCCTGATTGGTCATCTTTATAAAATTTCCTGGGCTAGAAATGATTGGCAATGATGACATCCAATCATAATTCCATTCCCTCATTTGAAGTAGATTTTATAAACTGACCTCAAAGATCAAGCTACCTCGGTTTTTGAATATTTGGAAGCATTATATATCCATATGTTGTAATAATATAAAATTTATCTTCTGGGAAAAGTATAGACAAGTTTTGATGGAACTTAACTTGAACACGATAGGTACCCATACCAATGCATTAGTTTCTTCTTTTTCCCCAAAGGGGTGACTTCAACATCAGATATGTAATGGGAGTTCAGGGAGTACTAGGCCTACAAAGGAGAATTTGACCAAGAATCTCCCGGAAGGACATTATGTTAAGTGAAATGAGCCAGGAACAGAAAGTTAAATACCACGTGGTCTCACTCATATGTGGCTAAAAAACATTGATCTTGTAGAAGTAAAAAGTAGAACAAAGGATACTAGAGGCTGGGAAGGGTACAGGGAAGGGGGCATAGGGAGAGATTAAAGGTTACAAATTTACAACTAGATAGGAGGAATACCTTCTAGTGTTTTCTACCACTGTAGGATGACAATAATATATAGTTTTGAAAAGCTAGGAGAAGGATATTGAATGTTCCCAACACAAAGAATGAGAGATGCTTGAGTTGATAGACAATTACCCTGATCTGATCACTCTACGTTATATGTATTGAAACATCACTATGTACTCCATAAATATGTACAATGATTGTGTCAATTTTTAAAATTTAATTTAATTTTTTAAAAAAGAGAGAAAAATTCTGGAAGAGATTGAGAAAAATTGGTATTATCTCTTCCTTAAATATTTTATGGAATTTACCTGTGAAACCATCAAGACCTGAAGTTTTCCTTCTGGGAAAATGTTTTTGACTATAAATTCAATTTCCTTAAAAGATAAAAAGCTGTTCAAATGTCCTATTTCTTCTTGAATGAATTTTGGTAGTTTGTATCCTTTAAGAAATTTGTCCATTTCACTTAAGTTTATCAATTTATGGGCAGATATTTACTTGCAGTATTCTCTTATCACCATTCTAATATTCAGCGGTGACTGTATTAGTCCATTTGTGTTGCTATTAATATAAAGAAAATACCTGAGGCTGGGTAATTTATAAAGATAAGATGCTTATTTGGCTCATGGTTCTGTAGACTGTACAAATATGGTGCCAGCATCTGCTTCTGGTGAGAGCTTCAGGGAGCTTCCAATCAAGGCGGAAGGTGAAGGGGGAGCAGGTGTGTCACATGGTGAGAGAAGGAACAAGAGAGGGAGGTGGTGGTGTGCCAGGCTCTTTTAAACAGCCAGCTCTGGCCGGGCGCGGTGGCTCACGCCTGTAATCCTAGCACTCTGGAAGGCCGAGGCGGGCAGATTGTTTGAGCTCCGGAGTTCGAGACCAGCCTGAGCAAGAGCAAGACCCCATCTCTACTAAAAATAGAAAGAAATTATCTGGCCAACTAAAAATATGTAGAAAAAAATTAGCCGGGCATGGTGGCGCATGCCTGTAGTCCCAGCTACTCGGGAGGCTGAGGCAGGAGGATCACTTGAACCCAGGAGTTTGAGGTTGCTGTGAGCTGGGCTGATGCCACGGCACTCTAGCCCCGGCAACAGAGCGAGACTCTGTCTCAAAAAAAAAAAAAAAAAAAACAGCCAGCTCTCCCGTGACCTAATAAAGTGAAAACT
>JAQIFY010005364.1:0-11082 GCA_028533085.1 Varecia variegata | reverse complement strand
AAAAAAAAAAAAAAATAAAAGGGAGTCCTCTAATCTCCTACCTTGAGGATTGTAGAAGCAAACTGAAAGTAAAGTAGGAAACCTAGAAGTCTAATAGTTATATATATAAACTTTAAATTAATCCTCTTCCCAGCTCTTTGCCTCAGGCTGCCTTTCCTGTTTCCTGCTGCCTCCAAATTCTGACATTTGATGGGGCACTACAGTCAGTATGGGCTCACTCCTCATCCAAATGATCTTCAATAGACACCTAGGCTGCAGCTTCTTCCACACTGCCAAGTGTGTTTCAAAAAAGTCTGCTTACATCACTTGTTATGTCACTGTTGTCTCCTCTCCATTTCTCTTTGTCTTTGTAGATATACATCTTTTTATTCCTTAACTGACATTTTAATTGTACTTCAGGGAGGAGAAAAAGATTTAGAAATCAATTTGCCTTATTTAACCGAAAGCCTTAACATTTTCTAAGATGCTGCTTATGGGGCTTGCTTTCATTCTCCAAAAATGACATTGAGGATGGCATCCTTTACTACTACTCACTCTTCCTTTTCTGCTCACTCTGAGCAAGTGACTACTTGCAAAATCTGATCATTTAAAAAAACAAACAAATACCACCATCTGCCTTTCAATTACAACAGCTTCACTTAAATTACATCTTCTAATTAATTATATTAAAAGCAATTATTCATCACCCACAAGCTTACACAGCATGTTGTAGCTTTCTAGACATTTTAAACCATATCTTTTAATAGCAATGTATTTTAAATATTGAGATTTTCATTATATTTTAAAGTAATATAACATAGAGTTTATGTAAAGTATAATTAACACTACTAGCAAAAAAGAATAAGGAACAAAGTACAAAACTCAGAATGTCTTTTCTTCCATTTCAATATGTCCTTTCCCACCCCTAACCAGAAAATACAGCCCTAAGGCAGATGGCAGCCAAGAAAAGCAACTTCTCCATCCCTGGGCCCCAACTCTTCTGATTGAGAAAGTATATTAAGAAAAAGGCTCTAGTCTTCTTAAGATAGACCCAAGTACAAACTTTATATTATTGCTTTATGTCTACAAAGAAGATATGAAATACTGAAAATGATCCAGCTTCTTAATGCTTAAAACTCAATATTCTGCACTTATAAAGGTCAAAGTATACAAACTTCTTGGCATATTGGATGATATGTTAGTTGGTTTCTATTTTGAAAAGCATCAATTCTAAAACATACATTAATCATCTATCTTTCCTATATATTTACTATAAAATCTCATTCTGGCTTTTAAACAAGAAGACAATCATTTTGGCTTTCTGTTATGAAATTCTTACCTGATGACACGGTCTCTCCCAACATTACCTTGCAACGCTTACAAATTACTTTGGTATTTGCCTTTGGTTCCTGCAGAACAGAAAATGTCATTTAAATGTCATTCAGCTTTTCTTAAAAGGAATATATAATTTTAACATAGTCCCCAGAGTATACATTGAACTTTACATTTTATTCTGCCCTCTACTAAATACTGGGAATACGTTTAGCTTGTGAGCGTAATTCACATGCACAGCAATAATTTTTTTCAAATCTTAAAACCGAATAATACACAGACTGACTTTTCCAAATCTAGCCACTTCTTGGTAATCCAAATGTTGCCAAATAATTTGAACAAGAAGCACCTTATATTTCTAAAAAGCAATTCCAAATAGCCTTATAATTTAGAACAGGCATGTGGTGGGCAACAAAAGCAGAAAGGGTTGATGACTTGCTCCAACTCATGTGTATAAAATACAGAAGAATCAGAACTTGAACTCATATGATTTTGATTCCTAGTCCACTGTAATTTATGTAAAAGTAACCTATAACTCACAACCACCCATAATTCAAAAGTTAAAAATATCTAACTGTTCATATAATTCTATTTTTTCTATTTAAAATATGCACTATAATTGGAAAGATGAACAGTGTTCTGGGACAAATTCTTGAAACATTCTTAAACTTCAAAATGTCAAACATTAAACTTCAAAAATCCAAATTCATTATATAGAATACAGATTAAAATAACTAGCATTCACATAATCATTAAACCAAGAATGCTCCTTTGCACATCCATAGTTATACCTTTGTTAAAGCCACACAACATTCCTCTCACCCAGATATACTGCAGCATGGCAGAGGCCATACAAAGTGGGCAGGGAAAGGGAAATTCTGCAACTCCAGACACTTGAGTTACCTTTCCAGGGAAACTGCAGAAAAGAGTGTGGGCCAAAGTAAGGAAAGACAATGAGTTTTTGATGTGGGATAACATATGTAGTAATCTAAGGAATAAGACTTAACTGATTAGTATAAATTTGAGCGTAATTATTTTCCCTAGGCATAAATAACTATTTCCTGAAAAGTTGCGTAAGAAGCGCATTTTAGTTGAGTTTCATGGACATGCTGCTAGTAACTGATAGAGCTGATGTCTGAATCCAGGTCCCACAGATGCTGAAGCTTCTGAACACTATGTTAATTGTTCTACAAACTACAGGTCACACACCATTACTGGGAACCAATTCATGGAACCAATTCAGGCGGTTATAGCTTGAATATTTTAAATGAAATACAGTAGAAAATATGACAGCGATTCAAACATTGGATAAGCATTGCTTCAAGAAACCTTTATTTGAGGTGTTTGTGTGTGTGTGTGTCTGTGTGTGTTATCAGATCCTGATGTAAAAAAATGTACTTACTTTAGTTAGAGGTCAAAAAGTCAAAAGCAACGGTACAACTTATATCGGGGTTTTTCTCTATGATTCATTTTTTCACCCAACCACAAATCTATGTTACTAGTAAAAAATCCATAAATGCCCCACAGCTCTTCCCTATATGAAGAACTCCTGAGATGAATCCCTTCATACAGTGAAGAAATCTTCAGTAACATAAACACTTATCCCATTTTTCCCTAGTCTAGCTGCAGTATTTGGACAGATTCTCCAGTCCTTCTCTAAAAGTCTCTGCTGAGAAAACAAAAGCACACGTGAGCTCCATAAGTCAGCTCAGATCTGGTTCAAACATTTATCCAGGCACACTCGTAAGCGGGCCCCACAGAGTGGGCCATCACTGGCCTTTGCACGCACATCCTTATATCTGGCACATTGCCAACAGCAGGTCTCAGGGCCTGGCCCAGACAGGTGACTGGATGGGGTCATTCCCATCAAAGGTAATAGAAAGATACAGAGACCAAGGAAGGAGCCAATTTGTTCAGGTCCAGGAAGAAGAGAGCTCAGAAAGCCAGTATGGCCGACTGCAAAGGTTGACATTTTGGCAGTTTCATGCTTTCTTACAGTGAAACATATCTATGTGACCCCAAATTGGTATTACAAATACTTCTTAAAGGATACTATTTTGTACAAGTTAAATTTGACCGCCCTCATTAAATCTTACCAAAAACTAAGGGCTTTACTAAAAGCTAATACAGGGTATAGAACTACTAGTGCTTGAGAAAAAAGGATTTTTCTATTTGAAGCAGAAAATTTTTGTTATGTATTTCATTTATAATTGCTGTCACAGAACACTTTGGTTTGTCTTTCAAGGAAGGAGGATAAGTATTTTTTGTTTTTAAAATAAGATTCAACCCTTACCAGACATGAGTAATCAGGATTTAAAAATCTGATCAACAAAAAGCAAATTACCTCAAACAACCAAATGTTGTTCAAACAAACCTATAGTAAAAGACACTTTTAAGAGAACTCATAAAATTTGTATATGACCTGGTATTATATCATCAAGGAATAATTATTAATTTTATTAGATGTGATAATGACAGTGTGGTTATACAAAAAAAAAATCCTTATCTTTAGATATACATATTGAAACACAGAGGGATGAAATGACATAATGACTGAGATTTGTTTTAATTCATTTTAACAAAAATAAAAAGCATTCAAAGCATGTTTGACGAATTAAGATGATTGGCATATTGAAGTTCATAATACTATTCTTTTTATACTTGTGAATATTTATAAAGTTGAACAACATATTTTTCTAAGAACACAAGACATGCTTATGGATTTAACAAATCACCCAAATCAATAAATTATTACTAAGTACCCCAAGAAAGCAAAAAAGGTTGTCAGTCACACTTGCCAGCAATAACATAATCAAAGTTCAATTTTGTTTGTTCTTTAAAAAAACAGAATAAAGTTATCATTGTGGCTATACTTTCTAAGTCTTGAATAACATCAGGACTCTTATAAAACGATGAGATGCCATCTTTATCATCCTATTATAAGATGCAAAATTTTTATTAAGTTAGTAGACACCAAAAATAGCACAAGCGATGACAAATGAATATAATAGGAAAATCTTCAGTAGATATGTTTTGAAAATAAAAACTATATACTACCACGTTGACCGAGGCTCAAATAAGGTACTATAAAGTCTAAAAGGGTACTGAAGAAAAATACTGTCAGGCTTTATTTTTAAAAGTAGATCTTTTCAATTAAAATATTATAACATGTTAATTGTGTTTAAAGAGAATCTCTGCTTTGTAATACATTTTTCTTCACCTATGCTTCAAGGAGATAATAAAGTTGTGCAATGAAGCAGCCTAGCAGTGTGGGAACTCAACAGAGCAAACCTTGAAGACAGACATTGTTGTGGACTAATTAAATCAATATATTTGAGAGATGGCAGCACTGCTCAGAGAGGTGGATTAGCCTTCTGTCCTCACTTTTATTTTCCTTTGTGTTGTTTCAATTTCTAAGGACCCTTGATATTGTCTTACCAAAAAAATGTTTCCCAAGGGATACCATTAGGATGCTTTGTCACCATGTGACATTTCAAACCCTGCTATATGGCTAGACTGGGTGATATGAGAAATAGGTTTTCAATAGCACAGAGCAGTGTTGTTCCCACAGGAACCTTGAGAACACTGTTTAAGCAGTCTCTCCAAATTTATGTTACTATTTTGGTCACAGGCACACTCTTTCAACTGCTACAATATGCAATTAAAGCGAAACTTCCATCCAGACTAACTTGGAAACAATCTTGTCAATAGCAGCTTATCATGATAGTACATGATTTCCCACGGTCTCCTTGATACTAAAAACTTTAATGTCTAAATATGAAGGGTCGTTCTTTAACGGTTGTTTACAATGAAGAGAAATTCTTATAAGTGGCATGGCATAACTGATAAAGATGTAAATGTGAAGAATATATTTCAGCATAGAGTGCAGTTTATCTACAAAGGGAAATATGGTTTCTCTCATTTAACCTTTCTCTACTCCTTTTCTGCTCATGCCCTCCAAATATATTTAAAATGTATAGCTTAATCATAAAAATAAAAGTTAAAACATAAAATAATATAGTATTAGTACATAAACTTAGGTTAAAAATACAAATTTAACATAATCATATTAAATATAATTATAAATTTACATTAACTTCTTACCATTTACCTTTTAAAAATATAGAATGCTAAAGTACTACATTTCACTAAAGTGAACCATATTTAGATAAAGGGATTTCCGTTTATAGTGAGAGAGAAGGCCTAAAATAATTTTTACTCACAACTAAACACCAATATTTGATGAATTTCCTTAATCTCCCTCAAAATAGTTCTATGAATGGGTTTACAACCTAAGAGCCACCCAACTGCTGCATATTTCCTGCAGTAGCTCAGTTCTTATTAGAAAAATTAAATGAGTTCTAAACAAAATTTGAAACACAATGCTTTTGTTCCTACCAATAATCAGATGTTCAAATGATTCTCTGGCAATGATTTTCATTACTTTTAAAATCACATCTATATTGACTGGCTATCAGGAAAATTATCTCTCATAAGGCCCAAGCCAACGCCATTCATTTTCTTTTAAAATAAAGTACACCACTTGTTCTCTGCAGTAAGAGGAAACTGCCTTCCCCCTGAAGCAACTTACATGGCAATAACCACCTGACCTCACATAGTCAAGCACCAACTTAGAGCCTGAAACACTAGTTTTATCTCCATTCCTGGGCTTCTCCATTTCCTCTTTTTCCTTGATGGCATCTGCATTTATGACTTCAGCACAAGTCTAGACTATGGGCAGAAACAGTAAAATACCTAGGGGCCTAATTATAGAGTAGATATCCTGGAGCAAGAGAGCACTTTTAATTTAAATCAGACTATTTAGGATAAAATGCACCCAGATTATGAAATATTGTCCTAAAAATAAGAAAGTAGGGCATTTTGGTTGTAAAACAGTAGCACTCCCAAGTCTATGCGTGAAGTCCTCTTCTCCTTGTTCCTCCAGGCCCCCTGTGGCTGTTTTAGTTTAAGACCATATGCTCTTCCTGTATCAACAGAGCAGAGCTGGAGAATAAAGGCAGTTAAAAAGAATGGATTTTGGCCTTTAGAACAGTCTGTGTAACAAGCCCTGAATTAAGAAAAGATTGAAGAACCCAGTATCTAAGCCAACCTCTAAATTAGCATTTATTTTGAAATGATATTTTACCAGTTTAAAATGGTTCTTGGAAGAAAGACAGCGCATCTCCTCTGGGGATGATTCAGGTCTTGGATGCCCCAAATCAGTTCTTAAATTCACCAAGAAGAAAGTGTCTCCAACAAAACAGTCATTCTCTTGTGGATGAAGTGGCTTATTAGCAAAAGGGTCGGGATGACAACACCATTCTCCAACTAGAGCTCCCCAGTTCTCACTCGGCAGTGGGAGCACCCTGAGGAGCTTCCTAGTGGAAAGAGGAAAAATTATTTTTCACAGCACAAAATGGAACTAACATTTTCTTAGTGAAATCAGCATGAAAGATGAAATCAACTCATCGACCACATGGCTTGCGATGTTCATTTTTCCCCCAATTATGAAAGTAATATATACTTACTGTAGACAATTTTAAAAATGCAAAGAAGTATAAAGAAAATAAAAATCATCCTTTCTCACTGCCCAAATATAACTATTTTTTACATGATTGTACATTTCTTTGCCATCCTTTCAAGAGATACATTTGTACATCATGCAAAGCTTGGGATCAGTGGATATACATAAACTGTATCTTCCTTTTGTTGTTTTATTTAGTTATATCATGGTTCTTAATAACTCCACAATATTCAATTCCATAGGTATGTCAAAACTTCTGAGATCATTCCCTCACTGGTAGATATTTAGGTTTTGAATTTTTTATTATCAATATCCATGTGATGAATATTCCTATAGAAAATTTGTGTACACATCTGATTATTTCCTTGGGAAAAAAATCTTGTGTGAGGTGATAAGCACAAATGATATGCATATTTTAAAACCCAACACCCACCTGGTGAACTTCTTTCCAGAAAGGCTGTACCAATCTATAATTCTTGCCTTTACCGTTTTCACAATTGAATACTACCATTTTTCCATCTTTCCACAAGTAATGAGTGAAAATATTCTCAATAACTGGTGAGAATGAACGGGGTTTCCTATTTATTGACCACTGTGTTTGTTCCGTGAATTGTGACCAATGATTGTTTCCCAATGAGATGTTAGCATGTTCTTATTAATTTGTAAAAATATATTCTATATTAAGAATATTAGCCCTTTGCCTATCATCTATTACAAATTTTTTGGTGTTACTGCCTTTTAATTTGGTTTACATGACTTAAATTTCAAATTATCTAACAACTTTCCTCTGTGATTTCTTCCATTATTATATTCTAATAAACTTTTAATTTTGGAATAATTTTAGATTTACAGAAAAGTTACAGATAGTTAAAAAAAAGTTACAAAGACAGTTCCCAAATATATACTTCACCAAGATTCCCTAATGTTGACATCTTATATAACCATGGTAGATGTGTCAAAACTATAGACTTTATCTGGATTTCACGTTTTTCCATTAATGTCTTTTTGTCGTGGTTGTTGTTCCAGGATCCAATCTATGATAACACATTGCATTTAGTTATCATGTCTCCCTAGTCTCTTCTGGTCTGTGACAGTTTCTCAGAATTTCCGTATTTTTCAGGACCCTGAGATTTTTGAAGAATACTGGTCAGGTATTTTATAGAATATTCCCATCTGAGTTTATCTGATAGTGTCTCAAGATTAGACTGGGGTTATGGATTTGGGGGAAGAATCCCACAGAGATGAGGTGCCCTTCTCATCACATCATATCAGAGGGTACATTACATTAACGTGACTTATCATTGGTGATGTTAATCTTGATCACTTGGTTAAGGTGGTATCTGCTAGGTTTCTCCTGACAGAATACTAATAAATTAAGGTACATTTAGATGTTGTAAGTTAACGTATGTAAGATGTGAATGTATCATTTTTTAACAATTCCCCCACATTAACCATTGTTTTTTGATTCCCCAATCTGCTATGAGTCTCATAAAAGAGTAATTAGTTTGGAAGAGGGTAGACAATTTCTAACTGCAGAGGACAGAGCTAGGAACAGGCAAGGCTGATTTTAGTTTAATATAAGGAAGAACTTTCCCTTTCCAATTAGGATATGCTGCACTACTGGCATCATCAAGCTGCTGAGCCTGTTAAGGATACTGAGAAGTAATTTTTTCAATACATTTCCTAAAAGTCTGCTGTGAATTAGGCATGCTGCTGGCACAAAATATAAATACAAACAGTCCCTTAAGGTACTCATGTTCTAGTAAGAAATATAGATCTATAAACAAATAATAAAACCACATGTAATGCATGCTCATAACAGAGTAATGGTTCTAAACTCTTAGGGTCAGGAGGAGTAGCACAGATCCCCTTGAATATTTGATAAGAGCATTAGCTCCCTCCTCAAACATACATTCCTACAAGCACACAAAATCTTCATATTATTTTAGGGGATTCATGGGTCCCCAAAACCAATCCATGAATTCAGGTCAATATACATAAAAGTGTTAGGGGAGTAGACTGTACATGGACTTCAGAGAAGAGGTAATATCTGAGCTGGCCTTTGAAGAATAAATAGTAGTTCTCCAGACAATAAAAGGAATTAAGGGCATCCCGGAAGAAACAACATGAAGATAGATGCCATATCTGTTTACCTTACTACTGTATTCCTACTGTCTGACATAGCAGCATAAGCCTTACAGTGTAAGCTCTTAAATATTTGTTAAAGAAATGAACTAGCATATTTTAATAACTATAACACGTGAGGCCCCTGGTTAGCTCTGTTGCATACTGGGATTAAAGGGTTAACAAATCTTTTCCCTTGCTGCTTGAGAAATCTGACCTTTGGTTTAACCACCTAGCTCTGTTACCCTGGAAACCAGGTAAGATCTTAGACATGGACTGTATCACTAGGCAACACTGCTTATGGTAAAAATGATTCCCTGAACTGGGAAGAACTACGAATGAGCTTAAAGGTCTGATGAACATGCCATGCTTTGAGCTTCCTTAAATGAAATCTTTTGTGGGGAACCCTACAAACTATGCCCAAGAATTGTTACAAGAGATACTGGATGCTTAAGGCACGTGGCTTCTTCTAAGCCAGGGCAGCTCCAGTACCTCCCTCGCATAGATCTTGTGCATTGTACCTGGAACTATGTCATGTGGGGAGACAAGAAAGAATCTCCAGACAGGTATGTGAGCTGTCCCTTGCATAAACTGCTCAGAGCCCCTGCTGAGAGGAATTCTTGATGTTGCCCCCCTGGTAAGAAGGGTTAGTCTTGTGAGTCTGCATGTTTAGTTGAACTTAAAAAGACCCCTGGTGGGCACTACACACACCTTATTCCATTTAATGTTCACAAAAACTTTGTGAGATATGAAATACCATTCCTCTGTTACAGAGGAAGAAAGTGAAGCTCAGAAGTGTTAAAAAGTCTACCCAAGTTCACACAATGAGAGGTGATCAGCAATGCCAGCATCTTAACCCAAGTCTTCCTGGCTCCAAAACAAAACTCTTTCCCTTGGAATATATTTCCTTCTCTGGCAATGCAGAATAGCCATAGAAGAGACCAGGCAGGTGGGATGGTGGCAAACTGTGTAGGGTGTTACGGGCCACACTAAGGGATAGGGACTTGGTCCTACAGATAAGTGGGAAGCATTACAGAATTTTAAGCAGGCAAGTGACAGGTCTGATTTGAATTTTTACCAAGAAGAAGAAGAAGAGGGCAAACAAGTTACCTGTTTAGAGTGGGAGTTAGGCCTAAATAGCCTCCTAGACCTTCTCTATCATTACGATTCTCTGTCCCCTGACATTCTGCACGTAGTGTCAATAAACAGACCCTCAAAATAGTGCAAAAGACAACAATATAAAAATCTCATTTGTGATCAAGGAAATGAAACTGTACCAAGATTTACAGTGACCTGAGAGACAATGCACATTAACACAAAATATGATATTTTAAACTTAACTTGCCTGACCCCGTATCATAGTGAATAAAAGCTATAATATATCCTATAACCATCTCCATAATACAACAGGGGCAAGAAAGTACCTAATTCACAAGTCATTGCAAAGATGAAAGGGTTTTTATAGCAGAAAAAAAAATTTCTGATGTTTTGGAAAAAACATAAAACCTTTAAGAACAAAAGATGTATTTTAATCACAGCTCTACTTAAAGTATATCTATCTAAAACCTTGAAAAGCATACTTTGATATGATCTACTTCTCAAGAGAACTTTCAAAATAAAATAGATACCATTTTTTTCCAGGTAGTTTTTAGGTAAAAACCTGCTGAAGCTCAAAAAGAGTGAAATGATTTCTTAAATTTTCTCTCGGCTTAAGATTCTATGAGGAATAGCAACACAGGTTTATAGCAAATTAAAATTTGCTAGTTATTTTTAATGCATCTTGAGCACAAACTTTTGGAACATGATAACTTAAAATACACAACTTTAATAAATGCTATTGATTGATGATGTATTTAACACTTAAACATATACACAAGAAAATGTACGTCCCTTAAAGTTAAAGAAAATAAGAAAATAAAGAGATGAAAAAGAAAAAATAAAGAATAAGAAAATAAACATATACACAAGAAAATGAAATGCCCCTTAGCTTTAAAATCAACCATTAATCAGTGATAATAACAATTTTAATAACACAAAGCTTTTGCAGATTGGGTTATAACCAAACGGACATTAAGAATCTTAAGAATAACATCAAATACCTAAAGCTCAAAATACAGCTGCTG